>VUQJ01030526.1:0-24493 GCA_015108635.1 Andinoacara biseriatus
GAATAGAATTTAAAGTCCTTCTCCTCACGTACAAAGCTTTGAATAATCAGGCCCCATCTTATCTTAAAGACCTCATAGTACCGTATCACCCCAATAGAGCACTTCGCTCTCAGACTGCTGGATTACTTGTGGTTCCTAGGATACTTAAGAGTAGAATGGGAGGCAGAGCCTTCAGCTTTCAGGCCCCTCTTCTGTGGAACCAGCTCCCAGCTTTGATTCAGGAGACAGACACCCTCTCTATTTTTAAGATTAGGCTTAAAATTTTCCTTTATGATCAAGCTTATAGTTAGGGCTGGATCAGGTGATCCTGAACCCTCCCTTAGTTATGCTGCTATAGTGTTTGTTCATAGGGGGTCGTCTGATTGATTTTCTCTGTATTTAGTGTCTTTACCTTGAGGAGACTGTTGTTCTAATTTGACATTATATAAATAAAATAAAATGGCATTTAATTGAATTTTCCAGTAAATAGGAAGAAAAACTAACAGAATATAAATAATCCAAAAGGCCAGCAAAGAATCTCCTGGAGTGGTGGATAAATAGAGGGAAAAAGGCTGGAGGAAAAAAAGGTCTTGGTGTCAGCGGTCTCAGCAGGACATTTCTCTGTGTGAGGAGAACACAGCAGAGCTCCTCCTCTCATCACCTGCCAGATCCCACTGCAGGGACAACTGCCCATTCCTCCTCTTCCTCCTCCCTCCCCTCAGCATCCTCCCCTCCTCTCTCAGGAGGTCTGTTACAGAGAGCTTTACCGGAATACATAAGAGGCATGACAACATACTCAAGTGGAAGTCATTGCTGTGCTGTTCCCTTTGAGGCTCGCAGGAAAACTCATCAGGGTTTTGCCAAGTGTTTCCTGCCAGGCAGGGCAGCATGAGCAGAGAAAGGCTGGGCTTCCTCCTGTTCAGCTGGCTGCATTGAGTTCCATCTGAGCCAGAGCCCAGCGGAGACCCTCTGCATCCCAGAGGAGACGGTTGGTTTCCTCAGAGGCGTAACGTCTGCTGACATTTGCAGGAGTCACATTTGTTATTCACGAAGTGAAGAAGGAGCCCTTGCACACAACATAAATATCTCTGAGTCATTTCAGGCTGAAAAAAGTGAAGTTTCTGCAGAAGGAGCTGGGACAGCAAACGCTGGGTCCAACTTCTGTGTTCACACAAAAACAAGACGTGTCCTCGTCCTCCAGCTTGCTCAGTCTGTAACTGATACATCCTACAGGCCTCTCTGTGAAGCGCTTCCCCGTGAACCGTAGACAGGAAATACCACATCCCATCAAAAGGGCTTTACTGTAAGAGAGCTCTCATCATTGTTTTTAATGCTCACTGTTACCCCTGATGAGTTGCCACAGGCCTCGAGGTTTGTGGGGGAGTTTGCAGACGATGAGCTCTGACACAGTATGTGCTGTGATTAATTGTTGGAACAACATGTTTCCAAAGACGGCAAAAATGAAGAAAACACATTTTAGTAATATATATTTTTTGGTCTTCTCGTCACTTCTGTAGGGGCCTAAAAATAACGGATATTAACTTGCAGGAGAAGGTAAAAAGAACAGCTGCTGTTCTGAGAAAAAACCCTAATCTTTAATTATAATGTGCTAATTATCTATAATTATCTAAGATAAACTTGGGTAAAAGTGAACTAAAAATCTCAATCAAAGCTACAACTTTTTATTGTTTATTTAAATTAATTTTGCACCAGCAGTATTTCCTGTATACACTGTTTGCAGCTTGTTGTGTTTGCGTTTGTAGAATTTGTGTATCATACAAACATGATTTACTAAAGTTTGCAGGAGGCCGTTTGCTGCGGATTGTGCTGAGAAAAGCATGATGTGGGTGATGTAATCAGAAGGAGTGATTCACTGAGATCTTTGGATCTGTAGATCTTCACTGAGTCCTCACCTGTTTCTGAGTAATGCTGCTGATGTGATATTGCAGAACTGAGCCTGGTGTGGAGCGCGGGCGGGAGGAGGAGGTGAGCGTGACAGTTGGTTTCTGCGGCGAGCAGCGGGCTTTGCGGTGTTTCAGGTTTTTTTGGTCACAGAGAGATCGCTCGATAAAGAAAACTGCAGAGCAGGAAGGGCTCTGTGTGTCTTTGCTCAGCACACACACACACACACACACACACGCCTCTCTGCAGTATCAGCAGCAGTTAGTGATGGGACTCACCTGAAGCCTGTTAGATTAATATTAGTCTCACACAGCAGAGAGACACTAACTGCACCAGAGCAGAACCTCTGGATGCCCATTGATTGGCTGGCTCACGTGTTCACCTGTAACTGTGGCCAAAGCCAGCACAGTTCTGGTGGTAATGATGCTGTTTGCTCCTTTAGAGCTCAGAGAGCACGAACTCATGAATCTCATTTCTCCAGATGTTGCTCTGTAGTTCTGCAGGAGTGAAGACCGTCTTCATTTTCTGACCCTCAGCATCTGTCACAACCTTCGGCCGGTGACTCGAAGCGTGATCCGAGAAAATGATGTTTTCTCAGTGGGATACTTGACCTGACTCCCTCTGCAGGGACTCGGGGCAGCGTGAGGCTCTTCCTCGTCTGCTGCGTGGTCAGGCGGGTCAGGCGGAGCCCGCGAGGCGTCCAAGCCGAGAAATCAAAACTTCCGGGTTTTTACGCGTGAAGGGAAACTGCAGCCGAACAGGACGTGTGTTTGTGGCCATTTTAACGCCTCTGTTTTGGGAAGCAGCTGGTAGAAGGTGCACCAAATCAGCCTGCAGCCACACACCATATGGTGGCGCTGAGGAGCGCATCAACTGCAGGATCAGTCTGCCACCCAAAAACATTTTTTGCTATTAAATGTGGGTTAAAAGGAGACTTTTCACCTGCTGCTGAATGTGTTTTTCAGCCTTGTGTGGTCATTTCTTGGACTTATGAAGTTATGAGGGCGCAAAAATGCTGGAAATAATTGAAAAACAGCAGATTTCCACCTTCCACCTTCCGAACTACTGCTAGACGACAGTAGCGTTCTCCACCTTATAATAATATATCTGTGTGTGTGTGTGTGTGCTGATGATCAGTAAGGTGAAAAATTGCTTTTACACAACATTTTCTGTCGTGCTGAAGCAGCCAGCGCGCTCTGAGATTCTCTGTTTAAAGACTTTGTGTCAGCGTGGCAGGTCACTCTGCAGCCATCAAGGCGTAACTGACCCAAACAGACCTCCAGGTGACCCAGTTATCTGTCGATCTGGGACGATCGCAAAGGAGAGTCTGTGTGTGTGATGAAGAAGCCAAAAAAAGAAGAAGAGGAGGAGGAGGAGCGCCTCCTGTTTGCTTAATGACAGACGAGCTGAGGCCTCCGTCTGTCTCTGCTGCTGCTGCTCGATCTGAAGTCTTCTGAAGCTTTAAACGAATCTTTGGCTGGATTTTTGATTTCTGATGAATTTTTGAGAAATACTGCACATCGATGTCCTTCTTTATAGGCTGACTCGTTTGGCACTCAGTTTATAAAGTTCTACTAAAATCTTCAGACATTTTTTTTTTTTTTCATTTTTTACCAATTTTTGAAATTTTGAAGATAAACAGTATATTTATTTTTAACTTCAGTGGAATCTCCTCCTTTCATCATTATTATTATTTCCTGTGTTCATTGAAACGTGGTATGAGAATCCACTGGGAAAAGCTCACACAGACTTTCAATTTCTGACTTTTATGTTTTGTACAATTTTTTGACATTTGTAAAAAAAATAATCTGCAGAATCTGAATCTGCAGCCAGATTTCTTTGTGTTCCAATATATCACATATTGTAAAAGTAAAACATGTGATCGTGGAGCTCTGTGGGTCTCTTGGTTTCCATATAAATGCAAAAATGGCACAAAGCGGTGCTCAGTTATGTGTGTGTGTGTGTGTGTGTGTGTGTGTGTGTGTGTGTGTGAGCAAAAGGTGGATATCTTAATAAACACCATCTGGCCGAGCAGGCATGAGCTTCACCTTTCTCACATACATGCACTGAACCTGCTGAGAGAAGGAAAGACGCAAAGACAAACCGAAGGGGGTGAGAGAGAAAAGGAAGGTAGGATGAAGGAAGAAAGGGGATAAAAGAAGAGATAAACAGATGGTGGGAGTGACTCAGTGAACAAATGCACAGTGTGCTTCAGAATTCAGTGATTTGTGACAAAGAGGTAAAGCAAGCACGTTGGATAAACACAGGTGATGCAAACTGAGGAGGGAAGATGCTTTCAGCAGCTGGTACTTACACACACACACACACACACACACACTGAATGCATTTCCTGCCATGCACTTCAAAAACTCTGTCAATCCAACATTCCCGCGTCCTTTTTTTTAATTGAACCTTCCAGCCAGAGCAGCTTTATTGAGTACCCAGGCTCACGTGTCCTTTTCACCAGGAAGTAACCGTTCCCGCCGTCCGCTGAGGAAACAAACACACTCTCAGTAACAAGGCTGCTAAAAAAGTCCATTTCTGTGCCTGCAGGTACAGGCTAGGGCTAATTACTGGCCTCAAGGTCTATATATGAACCTTTTTTGAGGGTCAGAAAGGTTTCCATAAGTGTTACTAATGAAACATTCCTTTGTCATTTTTTCTCTGTAAAATCAATCAGATGGATGGAAGTTCAGCTTGGTGGCCTTTCACTGTAGCTCCCTTGATGCACTGACGAAGGTCATAATTGGCTGAATGACCAAAATAAAACTTTAGCAGCTACTCGGACCAAACAGTGTTGGCACGAAAGCATTTTGGTCTTAAAGACGTTTTTTTCCCTGCAACGAATCACCGGCGACATCGTCCAGAACGAACAGGAAATGCTTTTCCTGCACACAGCGAAGCGTGCAGAAAGATGGCAGCTACACACACACACACACTCTCCTCCCGGGGCCACCTTCAGTCCAGCATGTTTCCACAGCTGCAGTCTGTCCTGTATCTGTGCCACTGATCGTGTCCTGGTCTGAGGCTGTTGTTTTTGACTTTTGGATTTCATTATCATTTAAAGATGTGATTTAGCTTTCCTGCCTGTGTTCCTTCTTTGTATCCTGCTCCCTAACTTCAGACCTTTGGTCACTTGTTTTGTTCTAGCTTTACTCTCCCTTCCTTTGTGATTGGTCGATCACCTGTGTCTCGTCTTCAGTCTTTTGAGCTCTTTTACTCGTCCGACTGTCCGCTCCTCTGTTTGCTCCCAGTTTTGTGTTTTTCCTGTTTTCCTGTTATTTTGGACTTTGCCTCAGCCGATAAACAGCTCGTCTTTGTTTGACTTTGTCCTGCATTCGGTCCAAATGCGCAGAAACAATCTTGCAACAACCTTTGTTATAAACGGGTGTTTTAACATCTGATAATCCTTTATCTGTAACTGAAATGGAACTTTCTGGATCATATTTCATGCCTCAGTCCATAAACCGCCCCCCAGCGCAGCACATTGAGCCGTGAACAGTAACACTGCAGCGTTGCAAAACTCGGGTTTGTGTTCTAGGCTTAAACAGACGTTTTTCTGTGTGAGTCTGAGAGCAGCTGAACCCGTTTCTTCTCTGTGTGCACGACACCTTCCACTATTTGTTTGAACATGAAACAAGTTTCACTTTAACCAGAAAAACCGAGGTCACGATCTTACAGGTGCAGCAAAACGAGAAACTTACTGTAAGCTGCACATATTCACGAGTGCACCACCTTTTTTTTTTTTTTACCACAAATGCGTCAAATATTCACTTTCCACCAACATTTGATCCATTAACCAGTTCAGTGAGGTTTACATGAAAACATTTTATTACTCACTCTTCAGACCAAGTTTGTCTGAACCCCATTTTTACCAAACAGGAAGCCGGGATGAGATCATGTGACTCTGCATCCTGCTTCCTGTTTGATGGTGGCATTTGAAACATGGCAGTTCATAACTGCACGTATGTGTAAAGTTGAACAGTTGCATGATGGATCAGCCCTTAATGTTTCTCTCCACTGGGACTCGTGTTTGAAATGTTTTGACCTTTCAAAGTTACAAAGTGAATCATTATTAACGCAGCGGGAGAGAAATCCCTTCAGGTCCAGGAGGACGACGGACAGCTGGATGCGCTCCGATCCACAGCCTCACTAACTCAAACCTGTCTCCCTCTCATCTCTCAGGCGGGGATGAGGAAAAAGACTTTGACATCCAGAGGAACACGGGAACGCTCTCTATCGCCCGTCAGCTCGATGCAGCCCGACGGTCCAACTACAACCTGACGGTGCAGGTCACCGACGGGCACCACAGCGCCACCACGCAGGTTAGGAACATGAACGGCTTGTTCTTCACATGATCTACATGTTCTACTCATGGTTGATCACAGTTACCATTAACTGGATGGGAAAACAGATTATTTTTAGCCCGTCTGTGTTTTAATCATCGTGACCTTGGCTTTTCCTCCTTTGGCTGCTAAAAAAACATTTGTTTGCTGGCATTTGGACTTTGATATATTTATTTCTTGTTGCCCTGAACTCTTTTTCTCCACTTCTTTAAGCTCAGGAAACCCTTTTTTATAGGGTTTAAATTTTTAGTTTAGTTTTAGTTTTAAAGGCATTAATTATAAAAGTGTTTTGTGAGGAACATATAGAGCAGATTTAGGCTGATAATGAATTAATAGTTTAGGTCTTGTCCTATATTTAAAGGACTGGTTCATTTAAGTTAGTCATCTAAAAATAATCCATCTGTGGGGACGAAGCACCAGAAAGACTAGAGCCAGTCCTGACACTAAAACACAGCAAGATTTTTATTTATTGAGACAAGTTAAAAAGCTCAGAGAATAAAGTGCTTTTCATGTAAACTGATTAATTACTTTTCCAAAGTCACCTTGCAGGTGCGTAGACAAACTTAAGCCAATACTTCAAACATCCTACGGCTGTATTTGTGTCTTCATCTCATTTCGAAAAGCCCGTGTTTGCTGTAGAATCTAATTTGAGATCCTGCAAGCAGTCCCAGTAGCTTTGACGCTCTACCTTTCATATTTGATGTTGTTTATGCTGAAAATCCATTTTCTCAAACCCCGTGTGTCCCAACTGCAGGCCTACGTCCGCGTGCTGGACATGAATGAGCATCGCCCGGTCTTCCTGGAGTCGCTGTATGAGGTGAGTCGAGGAAGAAGCAGCAGATTTTCAGTTAATAACAGAATTCAGGACAGAGGAGCTTACGGAAAGCTACGTGATCTTTAAAGATCAGGAGTGCAACAAGATGTGAGAAGCAGATTTTGGACTTTTTGCTGCTGTGCTAAGCTAACAGCTAATCTGCTGTGTTTGACTGGCATGTGCGTTAAAGGTGAGGGTTCCTGAGGACACCTCCCCATGGAAGGACATCCTGCAGATCAGCGCTCAGGATGCCGACACCAACAGCAAGCTGGTTTACTCCATCCACAGCAGCCTCCATCCGGACAGCACCAAGCTCTTCCACCTGGACCCGAAGAGCGGAGTCCTGGTGATGACGGAGGAGCTGGACTACGAGAAGATCGCTGTCCATACGCTCATCGTCATGGTAGTGAAAAACGTTTGTTACAAATTCATAAATATGTTTGTTTTAGCTGATAATGTGCTCTGAAGAGGGATTTCCCATTTTTGTATAATTGCACAAAAGTACAGTTGATTTTTTCATCCACCAGCAGTTCCTTGTCTTCTCGCTCCTCCTCAGGTGCGTGACCAGGAGATACCAGTGAAGAGGAACTTTGCAAAGGTGGTGGTTCACGTGGAGGACTGTAACGACCACTCGCCGCTTTTCCTCAGGCCCCGCTATGAGGTCAGCATTTCTAACCTGGTCCCCACAGGCACCGAGGTCCTCCAGGTCAAGGCGCTGGACAAGGACACGGGAATCAACGCCGACATCAGCTACTCGCTGCACTCCGGTGAGCGGCACAGGGCCTCGCTTTGTCTTTTATTATTGGTGTTTCTGTTCAGCTTCACAGTCATTTACTTGTATTTCTTCCCTCCTGGGAGCTGCCACCTGTTTTCTAATTTTAAAAGCTGGAAGTCTTTGGGTGTGAGATACTTGAAGTGAAGGGCAAAGCGATCTGAGAGGTTCTCCGTTAGCTTCCCTTGGGTCTGGGTCTCATTCGTCCTCTCGTCTCTCTTCCTTCTCACACTGAAGCAGCTGAAACCTGCTCTCGGATGGTGCTGATCATGTGTGTTCAGAGCGGTTCCGAAAATGCCTGATGGAGCTCGACCCGAGTTACTGCAGTAGAATATATTATGCCTGCTCAGTGTATTTCATAAAGCAGAGAACATCCATCTTTACAATTGTTCTGTCTCACATTCAGCTTTCAGGACTTCTTTTCTCTTTAAAAAATGGCCAGTGGGGTGAGATAAATGTCTCCCAGAGGAGTTTCTGCTGCTTAAATCACTGCCGCAGAACCCAGAAAATCCCATTTTAATCTTTGAAAATCTTGGCAAAAGTTGATATGTGAAACAAAGTAATTTCAGCCTCATATCAGATACTGTTACTGTTGTTTACTCACCTGTGTGTGAGACAGAGGGCTTCACATTAGAGAAATATGCTTATTTTCAGTTTTGTTAAGAGTAAGATCGATAACAATCGTAATGTGTGAGCACAGGTGTTGTTTAAACCTTCTGTTTGTGAGGAGCAGCCAATCAGAAGAAGGTCATTTTAAAGGGAAAGGAGCTAAAGCAGCTTGTTTCAGATGGAGCATAAACTGAAGAGCTTCATCAAGGCAGCCGAGCAAAGTGACTCATGCAAAGCTGCTCTAGTAGTACAAGAATTAAAAAAATGGAGCTGGTTCCTTTAAACTGTACAGAAACTCTGATTTCTCGGACACAAACTGTCAATCAGGAAAGTTTACAGTCTGATACAGAATGATTAAACTTTAAATGCATGTAATTGTGGAATATTTTATTTGCATTAAACATCATTTTCTTTTTGCCTGCAGGTAACATCGAGAATGTTTTCACCATAGATCCAGAACTGGGCTCCATAAGCGTCTCCAAACCTTTGGACCTGCAGCCTCAGGACCTGTTCCATCTGACAGTGAAGGCCGTCGATCAGGGTTTCCCTCAGCGCAGCGACCTCTGCTCTGTACACGTGCACATCCGTGTCTCTGAACAAACGCCGCCCACGTTCCCCTCAGATGAATACCTGACAGAGATCAGTGAGCTCAGCACCGTGGGTACTCCTGTCGTCACCGTGTCAGCCTCGAGCCCAGCTCCAGTGCATTATGGGATAGAGAGTGGTAACCGGAATGGGACATTTTACATAAACCCATACACAGGGTTAATTTCAACACACAAGCACCTCGATTATGAGACGTGTGACTTGTACAAGCTGAGAGTTACAGCTTCCACCACAGCCAGCGCCTTGTCCAGGACAGTGGTTCACATCTATGTGATTGATGAGAACGATAACCTTCCTGTGTTTGAGCAGAGGGAGTACTTGGGGCAAATAGGCGAGTCTGCTCATACAAACAGCATGGTGATGGGAGAGAGAAACACCCCCCTGGTTATTCAGGCCTCGGATGCAGATCGAGATTCTAATGCTCTGCTGATGTATCAGATCCTCGAACCAGAGGCTCTTAAAGTCTTTAGAATAGAGTCAAGCATGGGCACCATCTCCTTAGTTTCACCAGTGGACTTTGAAGCCAAGGCTGAGTATCGCTTCACAGTGCAGGTGAAGGACTCAGGGGAGCCTTCGCTGTATGCAGCAGAGCCTACCAAGGTCACTGTCCGCATCTTGGACCTGAACGACTGCCCACCACAATTCGCCACCTCTGTGTATGAGGCATCCATCATCTTCCCCGCTGTCAGAGATGCAGAGGTGGTGCGCGTCACGGCCAGTGACGCTGACTCTGCAGTCTCATACAGCATCACTGAGGGAAATCTCCACAATGCCTTTTCAATTCACCCCAATACCGGACTCATCACTGTGAGCAATGTGTCTGAGTTTAAGACATTTTATCATCTGCGCGTCAAAGCCTTTGATGGCCTCTACAGAGATTTAGCTACTGTCAACATAAATGTAACAAACCTAACAGTGAGTGACCTCCAGTTTGAGCAGAAAGTGCATTCAGCCAGTGTTTCTGAAAACCTACAGACAGTCAGAACTTTAGCAGCACTCAAAGTCACAGGATGCTTTTTAAATGAAGCGCTTTCATACTCTGTTGTGAACCCAGCTGGCAGGTTCACAATCTCCCCGACATCAGGCATACTTGAAACCACGGGAGTCCCTTTTGACCGAGAGAAACAAGATGTTTATGACGTTGTGGTCAAAGTGCAAGACATGAGAATACCCCCAAGAACAGCCACCTCCCTGGTCAAGGTGTTTATAGATGATGTCAATGACAACTCGCCACAATTTCTAAACTTGCCTTTTTCAATGATGATTTCTGAAGACTCAGAACCAGGAGATGTTTTGTATCAAGTGACTGCCGTCGACAGAGATCTGGGAGAAAATGGATCTGTCATGTACACGCTGGAGGAGGACTACAACCTCTTCAGGATAGATCCAGATATGGGCGACGTGTCCCTTCAAAGACCTCTGGACTTTAATGCCCTGAATAAATACATGCTGACGGTCTTGGCTATAGATGATGGGGAGCCCAGCCACAGCACCATGGCTCAGCTCAGTATTCAAGTGAGGAATCGAACTAATCCAGTCTTCCAGACTCTTCTCTATCCACTCAAAGTTCCTGAAAATGTGCCCCCATTCACCACCATTCTGCATGTCCAGGCAAGGAACCCGGAGGGGTATAGGCTAATCTATAATCTTGAAGAGGAAAATGCTTCAAAACACTTTCACATTGATTTCAAAACTGGCATCCTGACCGTCACAAATCCCCTCGACTATGAGAGCCAAACCATGCATGTGCTGACGGTCAGAGCTACTGACTCAGTGACTGGAGCTTTCTCAGAGGCCTCGATTGAAATAGAAGTGGAGGATGTCAATGATAATGCCCCAGTTTTCTCTAAGCTAATGTACAGTGTGAATATTGCCGAGGGGCTTCCAGTCAACACCTCTGTGATCCAGCTTTCTGCCTCCGATAAAGACTCCGGTAGAAATAAAGATTTGACCTTCCAGATGGTGAAAGCAGATGGGGACGAGAGTGATTTCTTTGAAATAAACCCTCAGACTGGGCTGATTGTTACCAAACAGGTGTTGGATTATGAAAACAGAAAGCACTTTAATTTCAAAATCAAAGCCATAGACAATGGGACTGTCCCTCAAAGCAGTGAAGCCTCAGTGTTTGTTAATGTCACTGATGTCAACGATAACCCACCAGACTTTGACAGCTCCCAGTATAAAGCCACACTTGATGAAATGGCAAAGTGTGGCCACATTGTCATCAAAATCCAAGCTTCAGATCCCGACACCGGTGACCTGAATAACCTCAAGTACAAAATCCTCTCAGGGAATGAAGGCCGGTACTTCAATATCAACGAATCCTCGGGGATCATCTCCTTTTCTAATGTCTGCAGGAGGAACCTGGATCCTTACTATAACCTGACCGTGGCGGTGTCTGACGGCGTGTTTCAGAAAACCGCACCAGTCAGTATTGATATGATAAATACCAACAGGCATAGTCCGTACTTCAAGCAGAGTATCTATGAAGCAGAGCTGGCTGAAAATGCAGAGGCAGGAACCCGTGTGATCCGATTAGCAGCCATCGACCCAGATGAAGGACCGTACGGCAGCGTTGACTACACCATCATAAACAAACTGGCTGATGAGAAATTTGCCATCAGCAAAGATGGGCAGATTGTCACAACTCAGCCTCTGGACAGAGAAAACCCCTCCCAGAGGATAATAGCTATCAAAGTCATGGCTAAAGATGGTGGCGGTAAAGTGGCGTTTTGTACTGTCAAAATCATCCTCACCGACGAGAACGATAATGTACCTCAGTTCAAAGCATCAGAATACCAGGTCTCAATCCAGTCGACGGTTAATAAAGGCTCCCCGGTCATTCAAATCATAGCTTATGATGCAGATGATGGAAAAAATTCAGATGTCACCTACACAGTGGATGAAGCTGAAGAGGTCACTGAAGACATTATTGTAATAAACCCTTTCACTGGAATTGTGAGTGTCAAAGAGAGTCTCGAGGGCTTGGAGAACAAGATCTTCAATTTCAAAGTCAAGGCTCGTGATGGCAGCCTTCCTTTTTATAACTCCACAGTACCTGTTCAGGTGAAAGTTGTTCCTCCAGAGGTTCCCCTTCCAAAGTTCTCTGAGCCTTTGTACACCTTCTCAGCTGCCGAGGACATCCCCATAGGGACAGAAATTGGCACTGTGAGGGCGGACTCCGACACGCCTCTTATTTACAGCCTGGTGAATGGGAACACTGTTGAAAGCAACAAAGATAAAGTGTTCAGCTTGGATAAGGAAAGTGGAACGCTGTTGTTGCAGAAGGATATTGACCATGAAAAGACAAAGTGGTACCAGATAGATGTGATTGCCCAGGGGAACCACAATGGGACAGATGTGGCATCACTGGTTTCTGTCAGCATCCAAGTCCAAGATGTCAACGACAACCAGCCAGTGTTTGATGCAAGCCCATACAGAGCTTTCCTGGCAGAAAACATGCCTGCTGGAACCACCGTTATCCAGGTGAGACAAAGGAAGCTTCATTTGATATCCATCATAGTTCAAGCCAAGGCTTTCAAAAGTATTACTTTTATACGCACCAAAAAATCCACTGTAAACTCATCCATCTACTCTTTTTTTTTTTCTTTTGAGAAAAGACTATTTTCTCTGAAAAGAGAGTTTGGGAATTTCCAACACAAGGATTTTCCGTACCTGTTACTGAAGCAGAGAAACCGGGGCCAAGATTAGGTTACTGAAGATGGATTTACACCCAAAGGAGTAAATCCATCTCCAGGGGAGAATATTTACTGAAGGTTCAGGAAATTTGCGGTCTGACTGTGTTTTCACTGCACCTGCAACACGTGCATAAACGTAACTTTGCTTTGTAGCTGCTGTTTTTCCATTCTAGGCCAATACACGAGACTTTCGTTAGAGTCAGGGCCTACTGAATTTTGGCTCTAGCCATCAAGATTTAACACTTTTTAAGATAGTCTTATAACGTATTAAAAAATGTAAGAGAAAGCTTACCTGCTCTCTTTCAGTGTGTTTCAACAGTTAGTTTTGGTGCATGTGTAGGCAAACAGACTGAGAAGAGATGGTGACATCATTTCTATTGGTTTGTTTTTTCAGTGATGTGATGGAGCAGCCTGAGACATTTTAAAGCCTCTGGACTGAAGAATTTTTAGACAGAATGACATTTAGGCAGGGATTTGAGACCGTCTCACTTTTGATACCTTGGGGGACTAGTTAACTTATTTTTCTTCTCCTCTGGTGTGGAAATACAAATAATGATATTGGAGAAACTCTTTGCCCTTTAGGAATTATAAGGACAGGATTAGTAAGAATTGAATTTCCAGAAACATATGTTTAACACTCAAATTAATCTATGACGTGTTTAGGCTGGTTTATAAGAGGAGCGCTTGAGCAGCTTGGTTCTTGGTCCTTCCAGTAACTTCCAATAGCTCCAAAAGACTTTGCTTATCTAGTGCTTGTAGAAAAAGAGCCATCATGGCCCGTTTAGCAGTTACTGTAGCTGTTGGAACTAATTACTAACCAAGTGCTGACTTCATATTCATATGGCACCTGAACCGTGAACAGGCTCCAGGTCATTCCTAAAAGCTTGCGAGACCCCAAGACTCTGGATTTATTTCTGCTGGAAACTTATAAGGGCAGCACGGTGGTGCTGTGGTTAGCACTGCTGCCTCACAGTTAGAATACCATCTGGGTTCGGTCCCGCCTTGGCCCGGGCCTGTGGTGGTCTGTGTGGGTTTTCCACCGGGTACTCTGGTTTCATGCACTTCCTGGGGTTAGGTTAATCTGTCAATCTAAATTCCCCACAGGTGTGAATGGTTGTCTGCCTCTCGGTGTTGGCCCTGCAACAGGCTGGCGACCTGTCCAGGGTGCACCCCGCCTCTCGCCCTGTGTCAGCTGGGATAGGCTCCACCTTTCACCTTTTGTTCATGTTAGCATTAGCTTAGCCAAATCCTGCAGCAGTATCCCGACTGAAACACTCCTGGATTGT
Organism: Andinoacara biseriatus; assembly: GCA_015108635.1. NCBI lineage: Eukaryota > Metazoa > Chordata > Actinopteri > Cichliformes > Cichlidae > Andinoacara > Andinoacara biseriatus. Next base: position 14,013 of record VUQJ01030526.1, read on the forward strand.
CTTACCTGGCAGAGACTATAACAGTGTATTACATCAAATCTTAAAATATATTTTCAGTACAATACGCTGCATGTGTCAACTTTTAGGTAACTGCCAATGACCCGGACACAGACACTAACGGTGTGGTGACCTACACCTTGGAGTCGCTGCCCGACGACACCACGTCGGACATCACTGAGGTGTTCTCCATCGACGGAGAGAGCGGTTGGATCACCACGCTGCGGGAGACGGACTCTGAGGCGACCGGGGTGTACAGGTTCAACGTGGTCGCCACCGACCACGGCGGTGACACAAAGCTGTCGTCCAGCGTCCTCGTGGAGGTGATGGTGACAGACGAGAACGACAGCCCGCCAAAGTTCACCGAGGATGTGTACCGCGGCTCGGTGGTGGAGAACGGCATGCCCTACGAACCTATCGTCTACATGACCACCACGGACGCTGACGTGTCCCTGGAGAACCGCCTTGTCACATGTTACATCACAGGTGTGTTTATCTGTGTGTGTTTATAGAGTTGATGCTGCTTCTTTTGCGTGCGCTGCCATGTGTTTGTGTAGTTTTTTTCTGTGAGTGAGCATTTTTATGTTCATCAGTGTCCCGTTGAAAATTTGCGGCTCCGTTATGAAGACATTAATGAGGTGAAATGAAATCTGTGTTAATCACCCCCAGCAGAGTCGCGATAATATTGAGCCTCAGATTAATCACAGCAGTGTCAGCCGTCAGGAGCAGAATACCAACAGGTTGCCCTGCAGCTAACAACAAAAACAAAGCCTCAAATTAATGCAAATCCTGTTTTTCCCCAGACAGTTAAACCGTTCTACGGAAGTTCTCTGTCACTCCTAACAGCGAGTATTTGCTTTGGAATTATTTAAAATGGGAGGTTTGTCTGACATTTGCTCTGCTCTAAGAAGCAAAAACAGAAACAAACCCCGCCCACCACCGCTTTGATTGATGGGAGGAAGGCAGCCCACCATTACAAGATGATTTTCCATTATTGTTTGTTTTTCCCTCTTATAGTCTATTTCCTTAACTTTGCGATTACATAAACAGTCTGTATTTTTCCTGAAGACTGTGCACACACTTCACAACTTCCTGCGACCACAGCGTCCTCAGCAGCCTTTCAGCTTTAATTCAGAGGGTTTAATTAAAGTATTGTTTTTATTAATTACAGACATTTTTATAGACAGTTCCTCATTATCATAAATATAAGGATTATTTTTAATTCTTGGGTAAACGTCCTTTGCAGTCAGTGACCAGTGCCTGAATGACTCACGGACTTCTGAACCCACATGCTGTGATTCCTCCTTGAGCTGCTGCTTGAATTTAATAACTGAAAAGCTGCTGAGTTCAGATCAGGTGGCTGATTGGCTGATTGCACTGTTCCTTCCCTTTGAGAGACTCTTGCAGGTTGCTTTGGCTCATTATCAGCTCTGCGAAGCTCTGCGAGCAGCTCTGCAGCATGTGTCTGAAGCGGAGCAAAGAGCAGCGCCCTGTGCGCTTCCCAGCTCATCCCGCTGCTTCCATCAGGAGTCGCATCATCGATAAACACCAGAGACCACCGGCAGCCTCACGTGGCCACGCCATAACGCCGCCTCCACCATGTTAGACAGATGATGCTTCATCAGATGTTCTCTCCTTCTCCGTGCTTTTCTCCTCCATCAATTCAGCTTCAAGTCCAGCTTGTTTTCACCTCTCTGTGTTTACAGTTTTGAAGGCGTCCCTTTATTGCAGACTGTGACAGCCATAATTTATGGAGGAAAACGTGGTACTTAGTCTTGAAGAAGCTTTAATAGAAAAGAAATTAGTTTTTTAATTACTCAGGAGGAATAAAAAAATATTAAAATAGAACATAAACTCTACTTTTGTCTCATTCCAAAACAAAACAAACAAACAAAAAAAACTGGAGCTGAATTCCTGCCACATTTGTTGGATTTGCAGATGTTTTATATTCCAGATGAAGGAGAAAAGAAACCTCTTAACTCTGTTTTAACTCTATCAGTTAGTCATTTTCACATTTCCTAATTAGTTCAGTGTTGCTTGTCTAACATCTGTCGACTGAAGTCTGTGTGTCAGTGCTTCGTTTTTTAATCTACAGATCAACTGAAACATTGATCAGTAAAAATCTGCGACTGCTTTAATAAATGAAAAGCATTTTTTTTTCAGAGCAGAGCCAAGTTTATAAGACTTAATATCGATGCTGAACATTTAAAAAGAGCTGACCTGAAGTGCTGTCCAATCACAGCCGAGGGTTCAACAACAGATAGAAGTACAAGTTAAAAACAAGACTCTGAGAACAACACGGTACAGAGGTGAACTGGATAAAAAATACACCAATAAACTGTATTAAAAAATAAAACAATATGTGAAAAATGCAGCAGGAAATGTTTTAAAATTAATAAATTGTGGACCTATTAAAAACCTCAGCCTGAAGTGCAGCTGAGGTCGGACGGATGAATTAAATCTAAAAACTGACGTCACCAGCTGAACTTCCAAAATAAGAGCGTGCAATTACCTGCGATCAGTCACGATGTGTCTCTGACAGATTAAAACCCCAAAAAGACTCCAAGGAAAATCTGTGAGAGGGAAACACGGCATTTATCCAAAATGTCTGAGTCCAAGAGAAGATCAGAACAGGAAACAGATGAATTCACGTTCAGATTCACATTGCACGTTTGCAACTACTGATTTCTTGCTCATAGAAACCTGAAAACGCGAAGCTTCGCCTCTCTGCCATCACACGTCTCTCTTGCTCCTGCAGCCGGAGACCCACTGGGCCAGTTTGCCATCGTGCAGGTGGAGGAGGGCGAGTGGGGTTTGATCGTGAAGGAGAGTCTGGACCGAGAGGCCAGAGACAGATACGCTCTGAGAGTCACAGCCACCGACGGCAAGTTTGAGGCTCCCGTCACCGTGGACGTCCACGTGCTGGACATCAATGACAACAGTCCGCTGTGTGAGCAGGTGAGTGCGCCCCGTGCAGGTGATCGTGATCTCACTGCAGGCAGACACGTGCTCAGTGCTGAGCTATTAAAATGTGCCGAGTCTTCGTGTAACATTTAACTGAATATTAAATTAGGTTTAAAGGCCCCGTCTGCCTGCAGTGTTTCCTTAAGCAATCATTGCTGCAGAGTTTTAATGAAGAAATTAAGGATGCATGAAAATGGTCACCCTTCAATCATATATCAGTTTTATTTATATAGCACCAAATCATAACAAAGGCATAAATGCCTGATCTTCCAGCAGCCTGCAAAAATATTTCCATTATAACCACACAATTTGTTATTGAATGCAAACAATACTAACAATAATTATTAGTATACTTAATAGTGTCTTATTACATCATAAGCAGTTAGTAAGTGCATAATAATATATTTATTAACCTTATTAGCCACTGTTCTCACATAGGTTTTCTCACATATAAAAAAATTAAACAGGTATAAAGCCAAAATATGAGACTATGAATTATAAGAAACTTCAGGCTTTTGTTAAGATCCCTAAGCAAACTTTGTGAACAGTTTCATATAAGTACTTGCCTCATAACCTGACAGTAATTATACAATGATTTTATTAATCCTTTGTTAACACATTACATATGTTAATAAGCAGCTTTACAATAAGCATTATTAGGAAAACTGTCAGGAATATAAAATAAATTTAAATTAATCTCATATTTGCAGTTCTATTGATGTCCAGCAGGGGCCGACTCCTCTGATTGGACGGAAGTCAACTGGTATCTGAGCCCAGTAAACAGGGTCTGGATGGCTTCCTGTTCTCAGTCCTGTCCTGGCGTCTCATTGAGGAAAACTTGATGCTAATTTTGGCATTTATGTTAGAGTCAGAAAGGAGCAGGAGGCAGATTTAGGGCGGGGCTTTTGATCAGTAATTTTTTGTTTGTAATTGTACGTTATCGCTAACTAACCTGTTCTAAATGATTTTAAGTGTCCTTGTCTCCTCTCAGCTCAGCAGCTGTGTTCCTGCTTTCTGCTACAAACCTTTTCACTCTTTAATCCAGCGCTGAGTAGCTGAAACCCACTAAGTAAATTATTATTATTGACTATTACTGATTATTGTCATCGTCCTCCTGCTGCAGCTGGTGTACACAGAGGTGGTGATGGAAAACTCGCCCTCCAGCATGTTTGTGCTCAAGGTTTCAGCGTCAGATCCAGACGTGGGCACTAACGGCCAGATCTCCTACACCCTCCACGGTCCAGACGCCGACAAGTTCCATCTCGAACACCGGACAGGTACGGCGCCGTCCCCCTCAGTGAGTGTTTGAGCTCCTGCAGAAACTTAGCTGACTGCAGCCAAAAGCATCTCCATTGCCTTTAGATCTGCTCCATTTTCAGGGGCAGCTCACTGACATCCATCACATCTCACTCGTGTTGAAACAACTGCCACAGCCTGCTGTGACATCAGCATCAGACTCATAGGTCAAAATCTCCTCTTGTCATAATGCATGTAAAACAGGTTTTATAATAAATATACAAAACGTGGGGCAGCGCAGTGGTTCTCCCCGTGTCTGCGTGGGTTTTCCCCGGGTACTCCGGTTTCCTCCCACAGTCCAAAGACATGCACTTACTGGGGTTAGGTTAATTGGCTAATCTGAATTGCCCACAGGTGTGAATGAGAGCATCGATGTGAGTGTGACTCTGTGTTGGCCCTGCGACAGGCTGGCGACCTGTACAGGTGTACCCTGCCTCTCGCCCTGTGTCAGCGACCCTGAAAAGGATAAATGGAAGCGAATGGATGGATGGATATACAAAAATCAAAGATGCACAGATCTCCAGGAGGCATAAAGTTACCTTGTATTATTGCAGTGAGATTTGGGTTGTCAGATAACTTTGAGTCATACTGTATTAGCTTCTTAAGGCTCCAGTTTGTTCACCATCTTCTTTCAAAAATGGCCAGATGTGAAGCTGTGCACAGACTTCAGCAGCCACGGGTTCCTGGTGCTCTGAAAAATAAAATAGCTGATGCCTACAGAGCTGGAGAAGGTGTGAGGAAGGCTTTTTCTCACTTTGTAATGTAATCAAGAACTGCAACTTCTGAGTGGAGGTTTTAAAGTTGGATTGGCTAAAAGTTCTAATCAAAGCCTTCATGGAAGAGTTGTGTCCTCTGCAACTACCTGCATGAACAAGTCTGAACATTGAAACAATCCTGATGCCTTTTCTGAGTTTTTGTTTGAAAAGGTGCGTTTGGAGAACAAAGGCTGCAGGATCTAATAAAGAAACCCTCTCCGTGGGGTGCATCAGCAAACATTTCACTGTAAAAGGGACAAAATGATTCAGAAAAAAAACCCAGCAAAACGTGAAAACGCTCCACAAGAGCTGAAGATGACAAGAGGATGGCTAGTAAAACCTAAACACACTTTAGAATAAAAAAGAAAACACATTTTCTCAACCAGAGGCTGACCTGAAGGATCACCATGGAAAATGTGGACAAACGAGGCACGTGTTAAAGTCAGCCCAGGAAGCTGAATACGCTCAAAAATCCTAAACCAGGAATTCAACGACTCTAAGTCTTTACAAGCTGTGATACCTGCCAAATTATGTGGCTCAAAGGAGGTTTTCTGAGGCTGCAAAGATGGAAACTTTGGAGAAAAATCATTAAAGAAACACTCAGCAGCAGGTCAAACCAAACTCTTCCCCAGGGCTGTCCACACAGACACCCTGAAGGGGAGAAACTGCACAGTGTTCAATAAATATGGAATAATTTAGTGTAACAATCCTCACACAGTGAAGACAACATTTGTGTTTTCAGTCACATGACTTCAGCGCCTGTTTGGCGTGATGGCGGTGAATATTGTGGGGCTTCAGCTGCTCATTAACATGTTTCCTGCTGTAACTGCAGGCGCTATTTCAAAGAGCTAACCAGGCTTCACTAAATCTGAGCTGAAGCTGATGCACGGCACAGTCGTGTTAACGCCATCAGTGCTAAATGTCAGCATTTTTCAGAAATCAGAAATGTGATGGCCTTTTTTCTGGTGTTTCATGGTTTAATGGTTGAGCCTTGTCCGTCTCTCCCAGGCGAGCTGTTCACTCTGGCCGTGCTGGACCGTGAAAAGGATGTCGAGTTCCACCTGGTGGCGAAGGCGACGGACGGCGGGGGTCGATCCTGTCAGGCTGACATCCTGCTGATGATCCAGGACATGAACGACAACCCGCCACACTTCTCCTCCAGCCACTACGAGGTCACCGTGTTTGACAACACCACGGTCCACACGCCGGTCGCCGTTGTATACGCCAAAGACCCCGACACAGGTGAGCTGCTGCTGCGATTGAAATGTAACTCTGGGTGCTGTGAAGGTGGAGTAATGAGGGAACATTATGTTATTCTGTCAGGTTCGAACATGTTGGGACAAACCCTTTGTCGTGGTATTGTCAGTCCTTTTTACACCTTAAAGCCTAATGTTCGGGCTTGCCTGTATCTGTGTGAGGTGTGAGTGTCCTTTTAATGATACCAAGAATAATAAAGGCAAAGCCATCCATGAAACACCCACCTAAAGTACACCTTTCCTGTCATTCCAGCTGTATTATAGGGTCTTTACCTACAATATAAATTCCCTTGAGGCGCCTGTTTGTTGTTATGTGGTGCTATATGAATAAACTTGAACTCAATAAAGTGCTGCATAGCAAAGACAGAGCAGATCACAGGGCAATGAAGGACTACAAGACAAGGAACTGAGGAAAACTGGGAGCTAAAATACATACAAAGGATGACTGGGGACACAGCTAGGGAGAACACATGAACTGATTAATGAGACAAGGGAAGCAAAACTGAACACAATGCACACACTACAAGGGACTGACCGAACAGAACAGGAAGTAAGATCCAACAGAGATGGACTAGGCAAGACAAGGAAAACAGGGAGGGCAGGGACAACTGAAACTCAAGAACTAAAGTGCAAGAAAGTCTAAGCTCAGCTATAACCCCAAAATATCAGTTAAAGAGTTCCAGTTATGACTTTCTAAGGACAACAGAACAAACTCAAAGAGTCCAGGACTAAACAAACTGAAGCAGAAATGAACTGAAGAAATTTATCAACAGACCAAAAAAACACTGAACACTGGACAAAAGGCCCAAAAACGTGACACATGTAGATTTTAGCCCTTAACCCCAGCAGCATTAGCACTCTGCTCATTGGGTCACTCCCATTTTTAGCTTCTGTTTGTAATAAAAAGAAAACTAAAAATGTAAAATGAGTGTGATCTATTTTACATTTTTAGCTCGTTTGTCCACAAGATCTCCAACAGCACTCCGAGGGAGGCTGAGGACATTGAGTCCAAATGGACCATGCTCTGCACCTCCATCGTTGAGTCTGCTGCACAGAGCTGCAGCTGCAAGGTGGTTGGTGCCTGTTGTGGTGGTAACCAGATGGTGGACATCGGAGGTGAAGGGAGCCATCAGTCTGGGACACTTTGAAGGCAGCTGGTTAAAGCAAAAACTTGGGTGTGGGAGGAGTTTGGGGGGGGCATGGAAGATGATGTCTGGACAGCCCTGAAGTGATTCTGGCAAACCATCAGGTGACTCAGGAGAGGAAAGCAGTCCTCTACCCACATAGTTTATAGTTGACACTTCCTTCTGCAGAGGAAGCAGAGTCTGGGGACAAGGGGGGGCAGTGAGTGGCTGGACCAACTCTTTATCCTCTCGAGGATATTTGTGTTTTGTGGACCTGGAGAAGGCATTCAACCGTGTCCCTTGGGGTCCTGTGTGTGTGTGTGTGTGTGGGGGGGGGGCATGTCTGGTAAATTGTCATGATCCTTTTAGTCCATGTACAGTCACAGCAAGAGCTGCTTTGCCAGAACCTTGTTCCCTGTGGTGTTGGACTCCACAAGGGCTGCCCTTTGGTCCAGGTTCTGTTCAGGATTTTGATGGACAGAATTTCTGGGTGTAGCCAAGTGAAGGAAGTCTTCCATCTTGGTGGCCTCAGAATCTCATCTCTGCTTTTTGCAGATGATGTTCTGTGGGCCTCATCAGGTGGTGGCCTCCAGCTCTCAGAGGAATGGTTGGAAGCTGCTCCGCCTCCAACCCAAAAGGAGCCAGTTGAGGTGGTTTGGGCATCTGATTAGGATGACTCCTGGGTTCTGCGCATGTCCAGGACCCCAGGAGGGTAGACCCAGGACATGCTGGAGAGATTGTATCACTAGGCTGGCATGTAAAAGCTGGAGAAGGTGGCTGGGAAGAGGGGGGGCTGAGTTTCCCTGCTTAGACTCCTGCCCCTCCAACCCAAGATGGATAGATGGACATGATCATGTCCTGCTCAGTATGAAGAAAATATAGCACTAAAGCAAAGGATAACAGCCTAACTGATGGGTTTTTGTAACATTCCACAGTGTCTGAATAGTTTGAAATGTGCACTTTCACTTTGAGACAGTCTCAAGCCAAATTATGCCACACTTCGTTTTTTATTTTAAAATGATGTTTCAGTTCATTATTATAGCCACATTTCCACATTTCAGCTTGTACACTCTGTCGTCATCCTTCAGATTTATGCATAACATGCAGCGTTGTTTTTGTTAACGATGACGAAATGATTTCGTTGACGACCCTTTTTTTAATGATGATAACAAGACGATGACGACACGTGGCTCTTTGATGACTAAAACATGACGAGACGTGTGTGAGTTTTCATTGACGAGACGAAACTACACGAGAAGGTTATAGGATGTTTTGTCAGTCATCCGAAATGTATGACATGTCTGCCTATTGTGCTTGTAATCTGTCAGTCAAAAGCTAAAACCTATCAGTAATGCTGCTGCAGCCCATCTATTTTGGCCACCTCCTCCATTACTTTAAAGGACACGTATCCTGCTTTTAAATCCTTCCTTTTCATATATAAATCATTCACTTGTGGTCTATATAAAGTAGAACTGTAATCTTGCTTTTGCTGAAACTCATCTTTGAAGTGCTTAGCACAAACACGGAGGCCTCTGCATCTTCTCCTGCATCCATCCCACCAATCCGCTCTTTTACCCGCACATCGCAGGCGGGGAAAAGAGCGGACGATTTCCCTCCGATGTCAGCGATCAGATCCTCTGCCTCCCTGCTGTTTGGAAAATCCCTGTTTTCCACTTTTCAGTTGGTCATTTTGGGGGGGGGTCAAACTAGCTTAAATGTCACTGTAAAAACTGCTGATCGCTGTTTTTATCCAACAGTGCACAGGTCCAGGCCTTCGCGGCAGCTGTTGCAGTGCATTGTGGGATTTGTAGTATAAGCGATGGGAGCACCATTTACCCGCATAATAACTATATGAAAACATATAAAGCCGTATAAAATTATATGGTGGATGTGGCCCATGTTTTTGTATATAATATACAGCTGAATTGCCCTGCAGACAAGGTCAAGTTAAGCATGTGTTCTTCATCCATTGCTAATATTTTTTGGATAGGTGTGTCTTTATGACAAAGAATGACCCAACAACAAAATGAATGTCAGGCAAAGAAACTGTTTAATTAAACTTTAATTAACATTTGGTGCTCGGGTTGTTCACCTTGTTTAAATATTATTTCATAAAGTCTATGCAGTCCTGAATTAGGACGTCTGTGAAAACTGTGGTAATTGTACAGCTGCCTGTTGTATTTCTGAGTATTGCTTTATATAAGCATTAACTGCAGATATCATTTTGATAATACACATATAATAACAGCATTTTTAGAGGCAGGCTGAATGTGTCGGTGCACCTACTGCTGTTTTATCAGCAGCCAATAAGAGCCAGCAGCCGCTGTGTCCAAACTGTAGAGTAACCCGAGGAGGACAAACACGCCTCTGCTTTGATGTGCAATTTGTGTGTGAACAGGGAAAATTCAAGACATGAAACGATGGGAAAGCTTTTTTCTTTTTTTCAGAATAATCTGCAGGCTGACGACTTAGAGTGACATCATCACTCCGGCGTGCAGGTGGAAATTTTCACACCGTTTAAACTGCATCTGTGGAAAAAGAACAAAGATTCAGGCGTCCAAAGACTTGTTCAAACTTTGAATTAAATTTTTATTAAAAACCACGTGAAAAAACACTGCTGCAAGTCCGAGCTCACTGTCCTCACTGTTCTCACTGTCCTCACTGTTCTCACTGTTCTCACTGTTCTCACTGTCCTCACTGTTCTCACTGTTCTCACTGTCCTCACTGTTCTCACTGTCCTCACTGTCCTCACTGTTCTCACTGTCCTCACTGTCCTCACTGTTCTCACTGTCCTCACTGTTCTCACTGTCCTCACTGTTCTCACTGTCCTCACTGTCCTCACTGTCCTCACTGTTCTCACTGTCCTCACTGTTCTCACTGTTCTCATTGTCCTCACTGTTCTCACTGTTCTCAATGTCCTCATTGTCCTCACTGTTCTCATTGTCCTCACTGTTCTCACTGTCCTCACTGTTCTCATTGTTCTCATTGTCCTCACTCTTCTCATTGTCCTCACTCTTCTCATTGTCCCCACTGTTCTCACTGTTTTCAATGTCCTCACTGTTCTCACTCTTCTCATTGTCCTCACTGTT
>VUQJ01030532.1:0-18433 GCA_015108635.1 Andinoacara biseriatus
CCAGCCACCTCCACCAGCTCATCAGGAGTGACCTCAAGGCGTTCCCAGGCCAGCCGAGAGATATAATCTCTCCAGCTTCTCCTGGGTCTGCCCCGGGGCCTCCTCCCAGTGGGACATGTCTGGAACACCTCACCCAAGAGGTGCCCAGAGGGCATCTGACTAGGCTTGTCATCAATGACTTAGATTTCAGAGGGTAAATAGATGAGTTGCAGGTGGCACATGACTGAGTTTGAACCAGCCGTCCAAACATTTTAGACAACAAACAATTTAAAATCACTTGACTTAAGCATGTCATTGGACTTAAGAAGGAAGCCAGCATACGCAGAGAAAACCCAGACAGGCACAGGGAGACCATGCAAATCTAAACTTTTCACTGACTGACACATTGGAATTTGTCATTGATGGGTAATGTGTACGTATCTCTACCAAGTGGCCATGTCACAGTAAGAGTGGACAACCTGCAGTTAAAGTCAGATGAAGGTATACTCATCCAAAGGGATGTAATAAATTGTCCCTTAACCCTTTACAGGGTTCACATTGAAATACTTTGAAATTCAGAATTTCAACCATAAAGTGTTACTGGGGGACATAACAAAACTTAATTGCTGTTGTGGCATGGTGAAAGCAGCATCTATTTTAGAACATTACAACATTCCTGCTCCCATGTTACTTGGGCCTGGAATGTCCTGGTTTTCGATGGGAGGGACAATGTCAGTGTTTGCCATATAATCATCTTTCTCCTCGTCATCACTGATGGCAAGGTGGGCTAGCCTAACCACAGTCTCCCTGCTCTTGCCATAAACCATCGAAACAGACATTCACTAAAATGTAATACATAAGCAATCTTCACTTTTATAGCTTCAAAAGGTCTAGAAATGGGTTAAATTTCTCTCTGAAGAATTATTTTTCAGTGCTATAAAAAACTTTGGCAATATAAAAAAATAATGTTATAAGCCTTATTCCCTCATTTTTAAAGGAAATACACTTAGTATGATTTGTTAGATGCATCGGGCATATGTCCAAATGTGTCCAAATATGGTCAATTATTTGTTTACGTGAACAGGGCGTATGATCAAATATGGTGTCCACATTTTTCATGCCATAATTTCACTCATTTCACTAAGTCCATCACAAACAACACATATGCCATTACTAAGCACAACTATTCAACAGTAAACTGTGAGTTTTATCAACTTAACGTAGTTAGTTTTGATGTTTTGAACATAAATGTACAGCCGAGCCCTATAAGTGTCTTTTTTTCCTCAATTTTGTGAAAACACAAACTTTGACGTGTTCCAGGTCTCTGCTGATTTGTTGGATGCTACTGTAACAGAGTTAAAAACGTACCTCATTAGTTATTATTTCCAACTCATGTTATGTTGAGTATGTTGAGTGTTGTGAATTTTATCTTATTGAGCTGTTTTTATTTGCCATTCTTTTAATGATTTTCCTTGTGGGAAATGCCTTTTTGCACTCTGCCCTGTTTGTGCTTTCTGGGCTTCCATAGCTCTCCTGGGCTTTGCAGCCCCCTCCCCTCACAGTGTTGTTCTGTGCTGCTGAGGGTAAGTCGCGGGAAAGTTAGCTGGAGTGTTCTAACAATGTCTTCTGCATAAAAGCAGTCATCTATGCTAAAGCCACTGGCGCATGTTATTGCTGTGAAGCATTGTGAAGCATTTGTGGGCTGTTTAGACCATTATTTTATGTTGTCATTTTTCTTTTTTTGGCGCGAGTGTGACTGCCTGGTGTTTATGCATGCAGCACAGTTTTTTTTAACATCGCTCTTGTTCACATGTTTAGGAGCAGAGTGCAATAAAAAAAGTGAACAGAAGATGATTAATGTGTCCTAATCTCTTCTGCAGGTATGTGTTTTTATTTTAAGCTTATTTAACTCTGTCCCTCTGTATTATATGATTGTGTTAATGTGGCCACTAGGTGGCGTTTTCCTTGTTGGTTTTTCATTGTTCTGGAAAAAAAATTTATTGTTGGGTTTTAAAAGAAATACATGTCTGACAGTGTTGTTCTGCGATGCTGAGGAAATAAATGCTAAAACCTATACGATCCAAGAGTAGAACCGTTACACTACAGTGAGGTGTGCAGTGCTGATTGGCTGGATGAAATCCACATGCTTCTTAACCTGACTGATGCCATACTGTCATCATTTAGTGTGTGGACATTACCAAATATGGTCACTGGACCTATAAAGGGACTGTTCTGTGTGTCAAACCATTTTCACAGTATTCCATGTGATCTGATCACTGGCTGATCATAAATTTGAGGTCACTGACTGTCATTTGTGCTTTTGTTAAATTTTATTGCATTATACAGTACTGCAGCTGTTTATTCACTTTATGGGGTGGCTAAGAAGGCAGAGCAGGTCCTCTACTAATTGGAAGGTTGCTGGTTTGATCCCTGGCTGCTCCAGTCTGCATGCCAAAGTCCTTGGGCGAGATACTGAACCCCCAAGTTGCTCTCTGATGCATACATTTGATTGTGAATGTTAGCTAGAAAGCACTTAGGTGTAGAAAGAAGTGTTTGTGTGAATGGGTGCATGAGGCATGTTGTATAAAGTGGTTTGAATGCTCAATGCAGAGTAGAAAAGCACTATATAAGAACCACTCCATTTGTATGAATGAATGTTTACGTACTTATCACAATAGAGAATTTGATTTTTTTGGGGGGGGTGAAGTTGGGGGAACAAACCCTTTCAGTAGGCAGGCAGAGGAGTGGGGGCAGCAAGGCCACCCAGTTTAAACAAGATGCACATTCAAAAAGCATGGTCCTGTCTTTTTTTGAGCACAGACAGAAAAATAGCAAAAGAGAACAAAAGCCAGATCAATACGGCCATTATCAGCCCCGTGTAAGACTGAATTAGATGTCATACAGCCGCTGGGTTGAAGAGGGGATTTGATATATCTGAACATTAACAGCACCGTGTAATGGAAACAACTTTGTGTCTCCGTGTAACTGCAGCAGTAAACTGTGTGTTTATGCATGTGTGTGGGATTATCTTCTCTCCATCACCGGGCTGAGAGCTGCTTGTATGAATGCATACAGACATATTTAGAATATTTCAAGTCTTCAGAGACACAGAGGTGTGGAAGTGATAAGTCTGTGCTGAACTGAGTGGAGTCAGTGTACTTAGTAACTGATGATGCTAATAGTGTTTAAAAATGTTCTCACAGAAAGCAACATTGCATCAACATTCAGCAATAAAGAGACAACTGGTGATGGAAATAAAGACAAAAATACTTGTGCTTTATTTTTAAAAGAGAAAGTAATATGGAGCTGCACATCCATGGTGCAAATCTCCCATTCCCAAACACCCCAAAGGTACTCTGCTGGACTGAGATTTGGTGCCTGTGGAGGCCATTTGGTTTCCTGAGCACAATAGTAAGTTCATTGTATTCAGTTTGAGATAATTTGAGCTTTGTGACATGGTGCATTTTCCTGCTGGGCGGAGGTCATAAAGGGATGGACACGTTCAGCGATAGAAGGTAGGTTCTGGCCTTTAAACGATGCTCTGCTGGTACCAAAGGGCCCCGGGGTGTGCCAAGAAAGTGTCCCTCACACATTGTCCTACCACCAGCCAGGATTCTGAAAATCTGTCCCTATATTCATTTGTCACAACAGATACTACGACTCATTAGACCAGGCAATATGTCCAATTTTTTGAATTTTATTTTCAGTTTCATGTTCTTAGAGGAACCCAAGGTGGTCTTCTGCCGCTGGTCAAACACAACAGGTCGAACTTTGAAGCAAATGGGCTGCATTTGCTATATGTCCAAGCTGAAATAAGTAATGCATGTACTTTACTTTTTCTTGCTGTCACTCAGAGAGAATTTGGTCAGTTGGTTGGCCAGTTTTAATCTTGTTAAAATCCTAAAATTAGGACTATACGTGTTTGCTTAGACCACTTTGAATGCCAACAAAATCACATTTTTATCCAACAAAATATACATTTCTGTGCTGTATTTCCAAAGGATAATTTTGGACTATCCTGTGCGCACCTCCTATGACAACAGAGGACTACAACGTGAGAGGCTCTGGAATATTGGAAGTTCTTTTGTGTCGCTCTGACCGTCTCAGGGCTACATAATTACTAGTGACGCTAACCCTAAAACAGCTGAATACATAGTATTTGTTCTTTTTAAAAGTTGTCCTACTATGTCTCGACCGTTTTTGTTTCTCCTTTTCTCCCCTTTTAATATTTTATTTGTTAATCACTATAGGGTAGGTAATGTTTCAGTGTGTGAGAGCGAATATGAAAGAGAAAAGAAAACTCCCAGCAGCCTTTACCACTTTGTTTTGGAGGGCCATTTGCTGTTTGAGCAGGAAACTGAAAGACAAACGCTGAGAATCAAATCTCTTCCTGTTAAAACAGAGCAGCAACATTTTCAACATTCATTTCAATATTTCACCATTTTAGACACTATCAGGAAATTGTTGGCTGATTGTATTCCTTCTACAAAGGAAGCAGCAGATAATTTTCTTTTATGAGGACAGAATAAAGGGATTGTGGAGGAAGCCTACCATCCCCTCAGCATACTGTAGTAAGAAGCCAATAAGCCCAAATGTACTGACTGCATTCAGACATGTTAACATTTGGTAGAACGCTGTTTAAATGTTTGAATGTTAGCTTGAGAAATTCCCTGAGGGAGCACAGACACATGGCACATTCTGAAAAACTGTGTTTATTATCGCCTCTTCGCTTTCGCTCCTGTTTACAGTTCACTTTGCTCTTCCCTTTCTGAGCTCCTTAAATGAAGTCGGAGTAGCAGCTTTGTTGTCTCTCATATGCAGATTCATTTTTCACCTGCCTACCTTGTGCTGCTGATACTGGACATATTTATGATCTACTTATGACAATTACAGTTTTTAATGTTTAACGCCATGTGCTTAAAAAACACAATGCTAGGTTCAGTTTGTATGTCTTTAAACCAAATGCTAAACAAGTAGCTCTTCAGAAATCAGAATATGTAACCACGTATTCTTGACTTTATAGTTGTTGTTTTTTTATAGTCATAGTTACGAGACAAGTAAAGAAGAACTAACCTTTAATTAGATTAAGTGTATCAGTCCAAATGAAACAAGAACAGCAAAATTTAAACTCGAGAACAGGAGCACAGGGTACACAAAGGAACACTCGACACTCAAGCAGGAACCACTGACTCAGGTTCCAGCTCACGCACCAGAAACCTCGTAAATTTGTGATTTGTACCTGTATTGTTGCAAAGTTGTAACTTTCTAGCTTGTATTCGTAACTTGTAAACTTTTATTCTCAGAGATAAAAGCTCTGATTTCACGAGTTGGGAAACTCTGAAAAAATACAACAGGGGGGTGAACAGGCAGTGTCTGGGATGTGTGCTGTCCCTGTGACCTGCCTGGTGCAGAGGGTCCTGTATATGTCCTCTAGTCTGGAGACCTGGGTGCTGGTGATCCTCTCAGGAGTCTTGATGATGTGTGGAGAGCTTTCCTGTTGTCTGCATGATATCCTGAGTACCACACTGGGATACAGTATTGATGGCTGACCTGTAGAAGCTCACCAGCCGCTGTTGTGGAACTTGTCTTCTCTTCAGGCACCTCAGGAAGTGAAGCCTCTGGTGACCTTTTTTTGACCGTTGATGTGGTTTTGACGGTCATGTCAAAGTGAAGTCATGTCATGGCTGACGTTGACCCCGAGGTACTTGATGCTCTGCATGACCTCCACTCTCTCACCGCTGATTATGATTGGGCGATGGACGAGGGGCCTCAGTCTCCTGAAGTCCAGGATCAGCTCCTTCATTTTTGCTTTATGTATATGTCCTCCATTCTGATCACTGATAACGAATATGCTTGCAGCTTGACTCACATTCAGAACAGGAAGCCCCCCCAAAAAATGTTTCACAGCACAGCTGTAAAAGGTGGAATCAAACCCGCACAAGGTGGAATCTAATCCAGACCTTCTAAATTATACAGCAGTGAGCATGCACTTGAAGATTACACAGTGAAAGAAGTCGTTATCTAAACATTTATAATTAATCAAGCTGCAGAGGAACATGAAGTGATGCAATGCCACAGAGAGCCATCACCCATTATTTATCTGCTTCTGATTTGTCAATGATGGAAGCAAATCATCAATTATGCAGAATCTGGATGGGATCAGTGAGCCTATGCAACATGAGCGACACATGTATTTCGTGAGGCCTTAGTATGAATCATTTTCAAATTATAATATGAATTTCTATAACCTTTGGACATGTTGGGGATGTTGTCCCAAATTATTTCTCACCAAATCGGCTACCAAGCCCGGCTAAGCTTCTGCATCTGGAGTGATAGCAACAAAACTGGGAACTTGATTCTCCCACCAGAGCCCCATAGAGCATGTTAAAGTATTAAAAGTACTTTCATTTATCTATTTTTCATTTATTTATTTTTCAAGAGCTCAACATCTTCAGCTGTCTTACCAGCTTAATAAATAATACCGTCTTTAATGTGCTGGTTAATACGATCAGTATGGAATTGTGATATTGAGCAGCTGCCATAACTCTCAACGACACTGTTATAATACAAAAAAACATCGCCACCAAGGTAAAAGTAAAGAAAATGCTTTACAATTTAAATGTTTCGCGACATTACTTTTGTTCTGTGTCCCAAACCCGTCCATATATTTGAACATTTTGAAATTCCCAATCTGTTTTCAAGTCTCCCACAATTAACTGTACACTTTTAAGGAACATTTAAGCAATTATACTGAAATTATACAATATAACAATTACACTGAAACACAGAGTAACAATATGTACAAATAATTAGTATTACATGATGGAAGTCATTAGAGAACACCTCAGAGTATGAGGTCTGCCAATCCAACCAACGATCTACACTTGCTGTGAACTGTACAGGACCCTTCAGCCTGAAACATATTTAACTAGACAGAAATGTTGTGTCAGCATTATGTTCTACTTTGTAATCACAATCTAGTGTCATTTGATTACTGAACTGC
Organism: Andinoacara biseriatus; assembly: GCA_015108635.1. Classification (NCBI taxonomy): domain Eukaryota; kingdom Metazoa; phylum Chordata; class Actinopteri; order Cichliformes; family Cichlidae; genus Andinoacara; species Andinoacara biseriatus. The sequence goes on from VUQJ01030532.1 coordinate 6,983, forward strand.
GAACATAAAAAACTCTAGCCCATCAACAGAGGCTTGCCTGGTGCCCATACACTCATATACACAGATATGCAATTCTACAGCTGCATAGCTGTCCTACAAAAAGAAGAACAGATAAGATCATGCAAAATAATTTTTATTATTTATTTATTAATAGTAGTGCTGCTTTCCAAATGCAAATAATTGCAAATTACATTATACCAAAGAGTGGAATGAACTGGTTAGTCCATACGAATAACCTTACACATTTTTTTTTTTATTATGAATCAAGCTATCTCAAAGCATTAGAATTTTAAGTTTCTTTTATTCATTTGAAGTTTGAGTAAAGTGTTATTCAAACTGTATAAACACTGTGCACCTCTCGGTCTACTTCAGTACACACAACCACAATCATGAGGAAGGTGTACCCAATAAAGTGGCCATAGGTGTACCTAATAAAGTGCAATAGAAAAATAAAAAAAAAATTGCCTCAACATCGTGAAAAAGCTGAACATTTCAACACCTGAATGATTTCTGTAGAAACAAGCAGTTAACTGCTCAAAAACATCCAGAAGAAAACAGAAGAGGAAAATATAATTAGGATGTAAATCATTTTATTGTGAAGGCTTAATCAGCATTTACATTAATAAACTATTTTTCCAGCAATAACATATGCTGGTAATATTTGCTTTGCAAAAATGCCACTAAAAATACTTTGAAAGCATCTTTGTTATCATTGTGGGCCCGGCGGCTTGCACACAGGTGACACACTACAGTACCAGACACTGATTTCACGGGGAATAAACATTGAGCTCTTATAGAATTAGTTACGTATATAAATGACCTATAAATATGTATTGTTTCCAGCTGTACGCTATTCTCCAGAACGTTTCTTTCAAACACAATTAATGAGGAAGTAAAGAAACCCACGAGGAAACACACAGAAGCTTTTGTCCTGTCGTCTATAAACAAAGTGACAGAGAGCAGGATCAGTGTTCTGCCATGGTGATCCATTAGCCTGGCTAACTATTGATTGGCTCCTTCTGTTTGCTCTGATACATCATGTCATCTCTGTTAAGAGAGCCCAGTCCAGGACACAAGCACTTCCATTGAAAGCTCACAGAATAAAAACCTGTGGTACTCATACTAAGCTGCAAGCGTCTGCATGATGATGGATCAGGTCATCTGCCTGGTCCCAGGGCCCGACTCTGGAGTACCATCTTCATCAAACAATCCCCGACAGGAGCGTCCATCATCAGAAAGTTATGTCGATGTGCCACTCCCTGATGGAACAAAGTCTGCTTACATCAACACACAGACAGCAACTTCATAATTTTCATCCATTTAAATCCAGGCACGAGTTGAAGGTCAGTGATTGACCACAGAGACCGCAGGGTCAAGCTTTCAGGTCCTGCTATTGTTGATATACACCAGTTCATTATTATAAGATTATACATGCAGGAAATGGATTTGTAATGGATTTAAGAATAAACAGTAAATTAATGTCATACAGACTGGACAACTCACCCCAACCCTAAAAAGTGACTATTTAGGGTTGAGACCAGGAGGCTATGGGTTGCAGTGTTACATCAGGTCTCTCTCTTCTAAGTTCCTGTTAGTAAATTATTTAATAATTGATCAACATATTGATTTATTCTGCCTTACAGAAACCTGGATCAACACCCCCGAGTCACACTAACTGCTTGAAGCACAGGTCGAGGAGGAGGAGCAGCAGCAATCTTCCACTCATACATATTAATCACCCAAAGACTCAGGCAGAGGTCTGGTTCATTTCAGAGTCTGACTGTTAGACTTGTCCAGCTAATTGGAAAACAAAAAAATGGGGGAAAAAATAAGTAGTTTTGTTATTTATCATGTACCTGGCCCTCAGTTTAGATAAAATAATTACAGTGAGTGATTTGGCTGACATGCATGAGGACCGTGAAACAGCGGTAAATGGACTAGTTCTTATGTAGCGCTTTTCTACTCTGACTGAGCACTCAAAGCGCTTATACAACATGTTTACATTTACCCCATTCACACTCATTCATACAAGCACTTCCATATGTAACTAAGCTAAGTGCTTTTAATTAGCTAACATTCACACACATTCATACTCCAATGCTTGCGTCGGAGAGCAACTTGGGGTTAAGTATCTTGCCCAAGGATACATTGGCATGCAGCCTGGAGTAGCCAGGAATCGAACCACCGACCTTCCGATCAGTGGGTGACCTGCTCTACCTCCTGAGCTACAGCCACCCCACTACATCTAATGTAAAACACAGCATACCAAGTCTCTGGAGCTTGAAAAAACATCATACCATCAGTGTGATGATCTGGGGCTGTTTTGCTGCTTCAGGACCTGGATGAGAACTGATGGAACCATGAATTCTGCTCTCTGCCACAAAATCAATCTGTGCCCTGAAGGTCAGACATGCGCGATTATATCGCGGTTTATTTATTGCAGCTTCACTGTATCGTGGATTTAAAAAAATAAATAAATTACTAATTCTGTTTCGTGTTTTTTCACCTGTCGCGCAGGGGGGGGGGACATAACTCCCAGTGAGGGACCACTGTAATCCAAAACACACCAAAAAGCTCACCGTGAATGGCCTCAAAAAACAAAATGAAGTGTGATTGAGATGCTTTGGCCTCAAACAGGCTGTTCATGCTCAAAAACTCTGAATTAAAACATTTCCGTAAAGACTGGGACAAAATTCCTCCACAGCAACGTGAAAGACTCATTGCTGGTTATCGGAAATACTTGATTGCAGTTCTTGCTGCCTAGGGCGGGACAACCACTTATTCCTTTGTCCACAGAGGACCAGGTAGGTGTGGATAGCTTTGTACCCTTAATAAATGAAATCAGTATTTAACAGTACGCATCACCAATGGGGATATCCTCCTGTGATTAATGAAAATATAAATGCAGAAGTAAGGATAACATTATTGCCCCACTTCATAAAAGGAAACCCTTTAGTCCCATGTGGGTTAATAATCATGTAATACACATTCTAGCAAAAAAAAAAAATGTCTTAAATATCAATATTCATTAAATCAAAGCAATTTTAAGCAAGAGATTAATAACATCTCTACAATGATATTTTTGGTAACCACAGATGCTAGAAAAGATGGAATATTTTCATGGTAAACAAATTAGAGAAAGTACATACTGCACTCTTGTACAAGGGTACATATTAAATCAGGTCCCTCTATTTATAAAATCTGAAACAATAAGCCAGACATAATGTATACTTTAAAGGTATTCACGTTATTTTCTCCAACATGACACTGCTCAGTCAGTCAGAAAATGGCATCGCAGGCTAATCAATAAGGCTACAGCCTAGAACTGATGTTACTATAAACAGACGGGCTCTTTATCTACAAATTTGGCATTTTTCAGTTTCTCACCATCTACTGTACTGCCAGCTGTTCAGTGCTAGATATGGGAAATCCCCACATTCTCCATTTCAGTCAATAATGGTCAAGTAGGTATAATCACACGGCACAATATGATTCCATGATTAGGCTAAACCAATCAGGCAGGAGGCTGCACATTATTAGCATATATTATCATAGTGTTAGCAGCCTGAAATCCTCCATGTTGTTTACCCTCCTCTTCAGAGACATACAGCCCGTGTACAAAGGGTACTAAATATGCAGGGATATGAATATCGTGTTGCACATCTTTTAAGAGTAAAGAACAGATATGCCAAATTTCACGGCTCAACTTCTTGTGGTTTTGGACTGGAGTTGTAAAACCTCACAGATGGACAGACAGAAATACTGCATCCATGTTTGCTCTTCTTCTGTAGCGCTAGCTAAATACTGAAGTACCACAAACAGCTTATGGACATCTGGACCAAAAATGCTGTTCTGGATCGTTCCAACCCACTTTAAGCCCCCAAGTGTGTTACTACGAAGTATTCCCTCTATTTAGGTTCAAATCAGTTTGTTTGGAGGTGCAGTGGGGATTAAGTCCCCTCAAATGTCTTCAAGTAACAAACCTGTTTTAAAAAAATCTAATGAGTAGAAAGTAGAGATATTTGTGTAAAATGAATGGCGTAATGGAAGAACAAATACCCCGAAATTCTCCTTAAGTGCAGTAATGATGTATTTGTAAGTTGTTACTTCCTACCTCTGCTGAGCAGTAAACACTGTAGTGGCCTTTGGTGGACATTTCTGACAGCTGTGTTCGAGCGGGTAACTATTCAAAGCAACCTCTTCTCAGCTCTGGGTACAACACGGTGTTTCTTTCACCTTATTTTAAGATGGGTCGGAGGAGGATTCATGGGAACACGTCTGCCATAAATTACACTTTATCTTTAGTTCCCTTCAGCCTTCCAACCTCTGCCATAATCATGTGTAATGGTACCTGCTGGAACATCACTGGTTTCTTTAATCACATGAAGACTGTGTAGTATGAGGGGCACTTCATCCACAGTGTAACTTCTGGCTGAGGCGAGCATGTGAACAGTGATTCCACTTTCACCATGTCCACTGCACTGAGAGCCATTTTAAATCATTTAACCGGCTCAGTCAACAGCAAGAAGGTTCCTGGTTCAAACCTGCTACCAAGCTGAAGCCTTTCTGCGGGGTCTGCATGTTCTCCTTGTGCCTGCATTTGTTTCTTCTGCGTACTCCAGCTTCCTTCCACAGTCTAAGCACGTGCATGTTAATTAGTGATTCTATCTGCACCTTGTTGCACAATAAAGGTTTCTTCATTAAGCTCTGAATGTAACTACAGGTGGGAGTATGAAGGTGTCAGGAGAGAGAAAGGCACACAGACGCCCCCCCCTCCAGGAGCAAATGTGTTGGCTTCCACAGTCCTGCAGACCAAAGCTGTGTAAAGACTGTACAAAGTGCCCAATATTGATGCGTGTGGCTGTCACGTTTACTCAAACATGCTCCTAAGCTGCTACTAGTGTGAAAAGTGAAAACCAAGTCCATTTATACAACTGATAAAAAGGCATGAGAATAAGTAGATAGAGCAGACTTTGTCAGGAGAGCAGCGGCCCTTAGAGACTGATCAGAAAATAGGAACTACGAGAGGAAAGAAGAGCAAGACATTAGAGGAACAGATTGAGTCAGTTGGCAGAGTGGGAAACGCATCAAGAAAATGTACTTCTTGTCCTGTAAATTAGCACCATCACAGGGCTCAATCTGGCTTATTAGAGCTTGTTTTCAAGTGGCTCCAAAATTGATTTTGGCTTGCTTCCCACCCTGGGAATGAAGATGGTTTCCGAAGTGAGCAGAGCAGACAGAACCGAGGAGAGAGACAGGGAAGGTGAATGCGGAGCTACGGAAGAGTTTTATTAGACATGCTACAGAGGAAATGCAGAACACACGAGACACCATGAGAGGGGGAACTCAAAAAGCAGAAAACCAAGTTGTGCCTCTCCTTATTAGAAAATAATTCACCCTTTAATCGCACCTCTTTCGAATGATACCAAATCCCTACATTTTGAGCTGTATAAAAATCAGACTTGGATGATAAAAAATATACATAAGCATTATTTCAGAACAAATGCCTCCAGTCGACAGGTCTTTAAAAAACACGAGAATTCTGTGAACACTTCAAATTGTGGGCATTTTCCCCATATATATGCAAGAATTCTGGGTTTTTAAATGCGCTTTTTTTTTTTGTTCATATGACTTAAAAGAACACTAAAGGCACAGAAACTTTGGTCCAACTGAGTAAACCTCTCAAGTAAAGTGTCACATGACAATGCAATCACAGTGGACCTATCTTTTTACTGCTTCCACAGCATGCAACACTTTGTGTGAGATCCTATCGTCACATACATGCTTTAAAGAAACACTGTCACCGACTATTACACCTCACTGCTATAGAAAAAGCCAGGAAGGGTTCAAACACAGAAAGAAATACTTAACCACATTGTCATACTTTATCTTATGCATGGATTGTGCTAGAACAATCTTCCACTGAACATCCCCGTGGAATAATGGAATTCAAGTTAAACCGCCTGTCGTAGGCTGCTGCGTAAAAACCTTTTGCCTCAGGAATATCCTGCTCTCCTGCTGCTAAACTAAAAAGGAAAATGTTACCAATCTAAAACTGGAGAACAAAAGGAATCACAGCTACACCTGGTCAGAGGCACAACTTCAAAAACAGTTATGTCTCGATGATGAGAAGTTAACTTGCATTCTCACCTGCTCCCAAAAATATTCAAGACCAATGTGCCTCATTGGGAGGATCATCAATGAGCGTGTCCAGCTGTAGGAAAAGTTGCTATTGTTGAGTAAGGCACACGAGTACTGTAGCTTTTCCACTAAATTAAAAAATTCAACACTAATCTACATCCAACTACTGCGCAGGGGGACAATCAACCATTTCAATATTTTGCTTCACATAAAAATATGAAGGTACAGTTAAGAAACAGCCAGGAGGATCCAGTTGTTCTTTTTAAAGGAAAAAAAAAAGGATACAAGTCAAACAAAAGGAATGATATGATCAACAAAACTGATTCAATCTATGTGGTCCCCCTGGAGTCCAGACACAGTCTAGGAGCTCTCTGACTGCTGCTTCCTTAAAACAGTAAACCATCGTACTGTCCAGAGTCCCAGTCACATTCTTAGATGGTGGATTTGGAGAAAGAGACTCTCAGGTGCTGGTTGCCTCCCATGTTGTAGTTGTGAAGGTCGATCAGTGCCTGGATGGCCTCCTCCACTGTTGACATCTGGATCAGAGCCATTTTGCGATCCCTGGAAAATACGAAGCAGAGGTATTAAAACCTGCGGTAGGACGGAGCCTCTTAGCCATCTTAATGCCAGGCTGGGACAGCTGTACATACTGGAAAAACTTGAATGCTTTCACAGTGCCTCCAGTGTTGGAGAATAGCAGCCGCAGGTCATCTTCAGTCACATCTTGTCTGTCAGGATAAAGGACACAGACAGCAATCAGACACTGAGGTCATTACCGTTGAGGAAAACAAACAAAATAACAAAAACTGAAAAACATTTTTCATCAACTGAAATCAATAAAAATGGTAATTAAAAGGGAAGAGATGATTAACCGATTCTGGGTTTTCAAAACTAACTTTAAAAAAACTGAAATTATAGATAAAATGACCTTCGTCTTCATGTTTGTCAGTTTATTTGTGAACTGAAATCAGTTTTTTCCCACTCTAGCAGCTTTAGCTGGGAGCGCCGTACGGCACCTCACTGTGTGTGTGTTCACTGTGCCAGGCCACAAAATTAGAAACTGTCCCATTCAGGGTTCCTCTGAGTACAATAGTGAGACAGGTAGAAGTGAGAGTCTTGTTGTGGATGATAAAATGTGCAGGACCCTCCTCAAGGGGAAAACCTCCAACCTCAAAGTCCACCTGAGAAGCGCGGCAGAAACTCTAAGCCGTAACCATCGCCTCAGGAAATGTAACTACACGTTGGGTCCACACAGCCCGAAATGATTGTGATTGGCCTGTTCACCACTGCCGAGTCCTCTCTTGCATTTCTGACTATTTTCGCTGCAGTTTTTGACTTTTTTCCCCCTGTAAAATCAATCAGGAATAATAATCATAGCACGACCATAAAAGGACTCAAATTCCTAGAGGGAGATTACTGAAACTATCGGAATGGGAGCGGAGTGAAAATAACAACAAAAACTAGAGGGACGGTTACGTTTGCAGCCAGGAGGGAAAAAGTCAGCATTTTTTGTTTCTGTCAGCCAGCACTGGCACACAACCACGGGGTAATCAACACACACAGTAAACGGCCACTTGCATACGAAGCCCCTGCACAGAAAACTAATTCAGCCCTAATAGCGAGTAACTAACCAACAGAGAACTTGTAGCCAGGTGAAAACCGTAACGGACTGTTTTAAAAACTGCTGGCTAAAAAACAGCACTGATGAATGTGTTTAAGACTGGGTCCACACAACTATGTGACACAAACACACACACAAGCTTAAAAAGCTGCGTTTGAGCTTTGATTCCTTCAAACACAGACAGAGATCTGTTCATCAGCCTGCGTAGCAAGAACACCGTTTATAGGGACGTGCTATTTTTTGAACTGCACACTGCAAACAAAACGTTATCTCGTGCATTAGCAGCTCTACTTGTAAGAACGGGTATCAGACATCCTTCAACTCTTATGTGTGATGCTGACTGATCTGCCTGGTACTTACGGAATATTGGATAGGTGAAGAGTGGCAGAAGGTGGGAAGATGTTCTGGAAGTTTTTGGAACCTGGTTTCTTAAAACGATGAAGTGAGGAGTTGGCAAAGTCCTTGGTCAAACCCTGGTCGTCCAGGCCGTCCCGAGGCAACGCCACCGTCTGGTGCTTGGACAGCGTCACCCGGATGATCTTACCATACATCTTTTGGCCATTCAGGTGGCTCATAGCTTTGGTGGTGATGAAAAACAAGAAAGTGGAGTGAATCCTGTGTATCCTCAAACTGATCCCAAATGCCTTGATGTTTCTAAATTTCTGAGCCATTTTAATACCAAGTAAAATCTTTCAACACTCCACTGACCCGCTTACAGTAATCGATCAAAGATGGTTAAAAAGTGATTTTTAATTAAATATGAAAATGTAAATATTTAATTATACAAGTATTCAGACCATTGAGAGTGTGAGCTCTTCTGCATCCACCTGAGCTGAACATATTTGGGCATAATTAGGAAAGGTGTGTGCTTATGAAGGTGTATGCTAATGCTCATTTTTATTTAAACCGTTATTTAACTAGGCAAACAGATTAAAAACAATTTATTTTTTACAACTGTGGCCTGAATATTGTGAAAAAAAATCCACAATTCAATTAAAAAAAAGATAATCTTATATCAGGGTTCCAGCCAGTGGTTGATAGCCCGGCGCTGAGAGTTTCAGCAGTTAGCTACCGGAACGGATCGCTATCATAACAGTTAGCTAGTGAAGCGGCCATTTGCATTAGCAAGCAGTTCTTTGGAACAACCCCCCCCCCATTTCTATATTCAGAAGTGTGACTACACGTCCTGACTTGACATTTATTTATTAATTCAATTAAATTTTATTTTAATTACATAGCACCAAATCACAACAGTTGCCTCAAGGTGCTCATCAGGTCTGAGCCTCCCTAAGGGATCGGCGAGGAGCCTATTGCATTCGTTAGCCTGCACACGAAAAAAAGGTCAATGGCGAGTGCAAAGCTAGTCACAGACCTGCAAAATTTATACACACAGCGTGAAGACAGATACCTAAATTCTGACAACACCGCACAACGAACAGGTAGTCGGCCATCTTGGTTTGAAATCTGTAAACTGCAGAGTCTTTTGCACACCTTGTACTTTAACACTCATCCTGGGATAGGGTTACTGGGGCCCCACCCAGGAGCCAGGCCTGGGGAGGGAGCTCAAGGTTTGGTGGCGGGTATTTGCACTCAGCCTGCAAACTGCACATGAGACACACTTGGCCATTTCAACATGACAGTGACCCAAAACATAAGGTCAAGTCAACCTGTCATTGGCTATAGCAGAAGAAAGTGGCCATCCCAGTCTCCTGACATCAATATCCGGGAGATCTCAAACATGCAGTTCATGTAAGACATGATTTTACAGGAACTGGAGACATTTTGCCAAGAAGAATGAGCAGCTTTACCATCTGAGCAACTACCAGAAAAGACTTCAAGCTGTCATTGATATTAAAGGTAAAGACAATTGTTTAGTAATAAATAGTTTCACCCAATCACCATGAGTGAAAAAAGTATTTATTATTAACATTCTCTGAAAAATGGCCAAAAACAAAACAAAAAAGAAATAAATCACAAATTCTGCTAGAGTATGTAAACCTTTGAGCACAACTGTATCTTTGTAGAGTCGGTCCAACCTTATGGAAGGACAAGCATCGGTGCAGCACCACATGTCTTTATGGTAGACTGACCTGGCAGTCTCTGAAAGGCATCTGTCAACTGACAGTGAGAAGAAGCAAAATTCTGTGATCTGATGACACCAAGATTTAAGTATTTGGCCACAATTGCCAACTGCTTATGTAGAGGACACTGAGCCGCACCTGCACCATCCCGACAGTGTCAAAGAATGGTGGGAGAGTCCATCAGGAGGCAAAAGCCCCTGGACAACATAGCTCCTGGGATCACTGGGACACAGACCCCTCCACCACAATAAGATGGTCGCAGAGCTCCCGATTGTTACATGAATAAATTGTTGCCAGTATGTCTTGTTTCTCCAAACTTCACTCATACAATCCAATAACCACCAAACAAGAGTCTTTGGCAGAGAAGATGTGGCAAGTTTTTTGCTGCTTAATCCGTAAATGCATTTTCCTTACAAAGGGAAAATAAACAGGCTTTCCAAAGGTATAAGATTTAATGCCAAGAAGTACTGTTGCAACAAAGAAATAATCAACCAAACAATTTTTTTGTGCTAAGTTTACAACACAGAACATTAAGCCACCTTCTTATCAGAGCATTGCTGAGTCTGATGACATCTGCTCACCTAGCTGGGCCTGATTGGAATCCGACATCTGTATGAGAGCACTGTCCTTCTTGTTGTAAAGAATTTTCACCCTCTGGACATCACCATACACTCCTGTGATAAACGCACAGGCAGGCAAGAGAAGAGGTGGGGAGGAGAGAAAGCAGGGAGTTAGAAAAATCTCAAGGTTTCACAGAAGACAAGGATATTTAAAAACAAGGTACAACAGAGATGACAGCAGAGAAACACACAGGTTTACAGTAGACTGGAGAGCGTGAGGTGTGTAAAAGTGTGTGAAAGAACAGGTAAAGGGAAAAGAAGCACCCTCTAAACATAAGTTATCAAGCTGTGTGAGATGGCTATAAATAAAATCTGCATGCAAAAAATAATGGCTTAACCATGCATTAACTTATTACTACATAGTGAACTTTAATGAACATTAACCCAAACCAACAGGGGGCCAATATTTATTCAAAATTATCAATTAGAAATCTACAAATCTGCAAACAAATATGCAAAAGCTTATTGCAATAATAATAATAATAATAACAATAACAATAATAATTGTCAGAATGGAAGTAGAATTAAAGAGTAGATACAAGAAAGAAAGGGAGAGGTAAAGAAAGAGAAGAGAGAGAGCTAACGATAACATACCGAAGAGGGTAAACAGACTTTGGGGCGTAACCATCTTTAGAGGGAGAGAAGAGCAACAAGCAGCGTGAGACAGGTAGAGAGGTAGAAGAGTCGGAGCGGAGCGGAGGTAGAGATGGACAGATCAATCCAGAACGGAGGTAGGTAGGAGGAATGGTGGTTTTTGTTTTTCCCCGGAGAGTGATGGAGGTGGTGGGTCATGGAGGAGGGGAGCAGGCGGTGGATGAGGGGTCATGGAGGGGAAGAAGGGTTGGTTAATACGGGAGGAAGAAGGGGAAATTTGAAGTTGGAAATTTATAAAAAATCTCCACCAGCACACAGAGTGAAGGTGGAGGCAGGACGAATGGAGAAAAGGAAGGGTTGAAGGGGGGGTCAGAGAGAGAGAGAGAGGGGTCAG
>VUQJ01030534.1:0-12071 GCA_015108635.1 Andinoacara biseriatus
AGCCAGCTCACTAAGAAAGTCAGAACAATTTTTCATTATTTATCTTTAAATGTTTGGCCAAATGACCATTTAGTCACCACTCACACACAATAAAAGAGCCACGTGACATCCCGTTGATGGGTTTCAGGCTGAGGTAATTGCTTTGACTCACTTAAACTCACGCTGAAAGGAAAAAAAATGTAAAAAGAGGCACACGATCGTGACGCACAATAGTTACTTTTCTGGGCTCTTAGACAAGCTGAGTGGAAACGTTGGGTCTCTGGGCTCTGTTGCTTCCAAACAGCTGCCTTTCACTTGTCACACTGGCTTCTTATAATTATGTAGACCACAGCAGCCACATTTTTGATATCATAAACCAAAGAAAAACCCTATTGGTGTGCTGGTTTTCGTTACACACCCCAGAAACTCCAGGAGATGTGGTGAAACAAGAATGAAAGTGGTCAGGGGGTGATATGAGATGGAGCAGATAATAACAGAAAAAAAGAGGGACACGAGCAAAACCTTCAAACTAGTCCAAAAATTTGCAAGTCAAAAAGATCTCTCAAAAGCTCTGCCTCAGGTTACGTACTCCAGTCCTAGTGCTGACTGCTGAGTCGATTCAGCTGCGCACAAACTAATTCCACAGGATAAAGCGGCAACCTCTAGAGCTAAAAAATGAAGTGCCAGAAACTAGTTTCTCCAACAGCCACTTAAAGCTGGCTTCTAAAGTGAGTTAGTCCCTCGTGTGGTTGCAAAAAGACGAAAAGCAGACATATGCATAGAAAAAACAGAAGTATAGCTAGTTTCAAGGCTTACTGAATAGAATATTATGTTGATTTTTAGCTATTTTTTAGCATATTAAGTTCCTTTTTGGATGAGCTTATGCAATGATGAGGTATCTGTTTTCCATCCCTCCAAAATTCACAAGAATCACTATTCCTCCAAGAAGGTCAGACTTTAGTGAAACTTGATCACAGTGATCACCTGATGGGTCTCGAGCCAAACTGTGAGTCAGGCTTCGGGTCACATTTGTCATTTTACAGCAAGAATTGCTAGTCCTCCCAGAGTATTAGTCAGATTTTAGTGAAAGAACATCAATTTGTCCAAGCCATTAGCCAGTGATCAAGTGCTGGCATTACTTTTTAGTAATCACATTACATTTTTGGTGCAGTAAAGTAATGCATTGCTGCACTGAATTCAGCAATCACATTAGTTATATTTATGTGTTTACTTGCATTACAAAGTGACTTGGTTTAGTCTTTACAATATTCCTTTGCTTTGTTTGAAGTGACTTTGCCTCCGTCTGCCTCCACATTAGCACCGCCACTCCATTCACATCCTTAATATGTACTCACACTTGTCCTGTCCTCAGCCTAGTGTTTGAAGCCAGCAGTAAGGAAAGCACCGCAGCTGCCACAGCACCTGCACTAAAGCAACTGGGTTATCTGTTGCCAAGCCACCATGCTAACTAAAAGCAGGCTTTGCTTTCAGCTATTAGCAGTAATGGCTAATAATGTTTGTTTTGTTTAATGCTCTTTCATGCTGTGACTGTTTGTGAGTACAGTGTGCATGCCTGTTGGTAATTCATGTTTTCAGGACACCAATAATTGCTCTGTCAACCACTTGGTGATTGATTTTCTCAAATAAATAAGATTTGACCACTGCATAATAAGGAGCATATTAAATTATTGTTAATTTTGTTGTGCATTTAAATGAACTAATTGCCTACAATACTGGATTTTTTTTATGCTCTGTGTTTCTGAGGCTTCTGCAGCAGCTGCAACATTTCTGTTGACTTAAATGAACATGGAGAGAATAAACCCAAATGATGCACAAATATAGTTTTCTTTGTGAAGCAACAAAGAATGGAGTCCATGTTCTTAAGTTTTCTTTTTTAGCCCAGCTTCAAGTAGGAAGGCAATTATCATTCAAATGTTCTCATCACACTGAGTCTCTGGCTCCCAATTATTGTGTAATTGAAGTCTCTGGGTTTATGTTCTCAGCCTGTTCTGTCAGCCAAGCTCAGAATAGCTGATCAGTAGTTAAAGGTAGCTTTAGGCTTTGTTTTTCTAACAGAATTGCATTCTACCAAAAAAAAAAAAAAACAGAGTCCTGATCAATATGATGTGTAATCAGGTCATTGTTATTTTTTACTAGAATGCCAGGGTGTTTTACAGGGTGCCAACCAAGAAAGAAGCTTTGCTGCCAGTGGTACTCGTACCTTGGAGAAAGTGAATGGAATAATAGCTGAGGAGGACTACCTTCAAATTCTTCAACTTCACCTCAAATCAACAGCTAGATGAGTGACTACTCAGAAAGACTTAAACAGGTTACCAGCACTACACCAACAGCATGAACAGAATTACAAAGCTGAAACATGAAATCAACTGTCCACAGATTTAGAGAGAAAACCATTTAAATTCACAATCCAGTTCTTGTCCAGTCCTCATTGAAAATTTGTGGGCTATTTAACCTTGTATGTACACTGTAGACATAATTAAAAGCCCAAAATTACAATGACATTCATGCCAGTGATGCGAATGTAAGATTTTGACCACAAATTTATGTTACATTTTCCATCACAAACTACCAGCTGTGTATCACAAGCAAGGGCAGAAGGAGCTTGATGCCTTTGTATCCCCTCAGACTTCGACCCAAGAGACCGTTAGTGTCATTTATAGCCACTGTTTATTTATTTTGAAAGAGTATTTTTATTAGTTTCCAGTTTGAGTTGCTTAGAATTAACAGTTAAATGTCAAATGTCACGCCATCAAAACAACCTCAAAATTCCATTCAAGACTGTCCTCCCCAAATGGGATGTTACATAAAGCATGGGGATGTGACACAACCAAAAGGATTCATTTTCAAGGCTGTTTGCTATTTCAGCCACTCTGGGAACCTATCAGCTGGTCTGCTGACTTAGCCTCCGGGGTCAAAGGCCAGTTTTTCAGGGCCTGAAGTGTAGCCAGCAGATATACAGGCCAACTTCCTTTTTTTTTTTCAGCTGCATTTTTTTTTTAAATAAAGCTATTAAAAAGCTAAACAATATTCATCCGATAGACAATGTTTTTAAGCTTGCATTTTAGCCTTCCCACACGGCCTGTTTACCTCCATGCGCCTAAAGCCTGCTCAGACATGATTGGTCAATAGAACTCAGATCACAAAGTCCTGCATATTCATAGCCAGATTTTAATCTCAATGAAATGAGATCAGTTCACCAGTGGTCAACATTTTTTAAAGGATGATCACTATCACCTCTTAACCATGGCCACAAAGGCCAGTTAGCCTTGAAGCTGGAGACATTTTAACCCAAACCCTGATTTTTGCCTAACCACAGTCTAACTACATCATCATCATCGTCATCATAAAATAGAGGACAGTTACTTACTTATTAAGAGGAATAATACCCCTAAACTGAGTGAACTCTTTGAACCACCTCACCTTTTATGTATCTCTGTTGTCAGTGTGTTGTTGCTCTTCTTCACCAGCAGCTCACTTATGGTTTCCAAACGGTTACCTTACCTGTGGACAATGCCAGCATTTTTTACTATATTACGTTAACTATTTCTGGGGAGGGGTTTTTTTTGGGCTATTAAACTGCGAGTTTTTCCTTCTGGAAATGCACTGCACCAAACTGGCTTTTAAGCTAAAGCATTTTGTAATCCCACACTGATTCTGTTCAGTATGATGATGATTGTTATTTCTCTTAAAAGGGCTGCTGCTCTCGGCTGTTTGGGTTCCTGTTTGTAATAGCCGTCTCCTCCAGAAAAAGATTTTTGTTGTTGTTGTTTTGTTTTTTTCATTTCAAGAGAGCATCTTCTTGCTCTCTTGACATTTTACCTGCATCTTTGTTCAAAAATATCTTTCAGCCTGTCGGTCCCCCGTGTGCTCACCATAATCAATGCTTCAGTGATGTCTGGTCACGTCCCTGTCTATTTTAAGAACGCTATCATCCACCCACTTAAAAATAAAAATAAAAAAACTTGAACCCCCGTCTTCCTAACAGTTACAGATCACTCTTACAATCATTTTTTTGTATGAAAAGGTTATGGAAATATGTGTTCTTGATCAATTTTAATCTGGCTTTTGTGGTGCTTATTCCACTGAAACTCCTCTTCTTACAGTCTCCAATGACATTTTGATGCACAGTGATGCAGGAGATTGTGCTGTTATGCTGAGGTTGGACCTGATTTCTGCCTTTGACGCTGCTGACCATCGCAGTATGCTTGATAAGCTGAGATACCGGGTGGGTGAATTGGGGCCTGCTTTGGAGTGGTTCTCTCCTGAACTGTTCTGTGGCTGCTTCTAAACTACAGCTCGTCTTCCACTTCTGTGGTGTGCCCCAAGGTTTTTGTTTGTTTGTTTGGTTGTTTGTTTTTTGGGGGGGGGGCTTTTACCAAATCTTCTATCAGGGACCTTGGGGTCCAGTTGGTAGTGCATCATATAAGGCTAAGAACTAAAGGAGACAGAGCTTTGACAGTGGACCCCAGTTTCTGGAACTCTTTCCCTCTGAGTCTGAGCGCTGTGGACTCGGTGGTCTCTTTTAAAAGCAGCTAAAATTGATCTTTTTTAATTTGCTTTGGATTAATTTTTTTTGATTTTCGCACTTTGGTTGTGAAGAACTTTATGAGATGTATCTTGAAAGGCACCATATGAATACAAGTTTATTTTAATGAAATACGTGAATGTGAAATTATATGACACAGATCTTACAGCACAATGTGTGCGTTCTACTTTGTCATGTCATTTCCATCATTATCTCTGGTTTTACTCCTTAATAGCACCACTGTGTTGATCCTGTCTATGACTTAGCAAACTGCACCAGAAATTCCATAATGGAATTTCCATGCAGGAGATGACTCAGAGGGAAAAAACTATGGCCATAAGCAGTGACGACATGAATAATACCACCTACGACAATTTCGGCTTAGATTACAATAAACCAAAGCTGATAACAAATACAGACTTTGTTCTCTTGCTTCAGTTACTCAAAAGTCCCTCATGTGCTCCTTCTTACGCAGACGGCAAAGAAGATTAAACTCCTGCAGTCTGGATTGCAGCTGCTATAATTTAAAAATGTTGCAGCATGTTTGTTTGCTTCTTTTCAACTATCTGTGTGAGTCACATAACAAGAGACAGTTTCAGACTAATAAAAGACCGGGGTCTTCGGTCAGCATGCCTAAATTCATCAGCTCGTCTAGTGACAGAATACAACAGAGCTTTTATGGAGGTGGTAATTCGCTAAATTCCTTTTAATAAATCTAGACAGCTTGTACCCCTACATTAGTTACAACAACAAAAAAATTATTGAAAAGTCAGCAACAGCTGGATAAAACTGAAAATACTGGTGTTTTACTGCATGGAGTCCTTCGTTCTTCACCGTGCTTTATGAGCTGATTTTCCAAAGTATACAGCAGCAAAATGGGTTTTATAAATAGGTTTTATATAAAGTGGCACTTAAAACAGGTGTTTTTCAAATTTTTGGTGCTCAAGGGACAGCCAAAATTTCAACGCACACCTACAGTATACTCATATTGGTGCAGAACAACCTCCGTGTCTTCTTTTGATTGCTTGATTGGTTTGTTTTTACTTGTTTGGCCTTATTCACGTCTCCTGACAGATGATAGATCCGGCATTGGGACAAGAAAATCTTTCTGATAACGTCTATAGACAGTTCTGTTGCTATGCTTTCTTGAAGTTGTGGGTCATCTGCACTGTTAGATGTGGTACGCTTCACCGAAGAACATGACTCATTTTCCTCACGCAGATTATGCCATCCTCCTCAATGTCAATCATGGCCTTTGAAGTGCTCTGAGTCTCACGCTCCCTCTCATAATTCCCACCATCCAGCAACTGTATGAGCAGACTGGGGTTCACTTTGATATAATTTTTAATGATATTTTTAAGTGAACAGAAATTACTTCTGTATGTGTGCGTACAGAGTACTCAAACAGTAAAAGGTCACATTGCAACGTTTTTGTGCAGTACCATGCAAAAGTCTTGAGCCACCCCTCATTTCTGTATATTTTGTCTCTAACAAGCCAGGTATTCTTGCAATTTTTAAAGTTGTCTTGAGCAACAGTTCTCAGGCTTTCTGGAGGTCTTTCAAATCTTTTCTTCAAACATTGACTGCTTTTTCACTCATTTTCAGTCCAGTTCTTGTACCTGACCACTTTCAGAGGAATGTTTTTTGTTTGTTGAGTCACTTATAAGATTTTATTAGTTGTTGGGAAATTCACATTACAGCAGCAGAGTGCACAGAGCAGAAATAAATAGATGCACCATAACCTGAAAACAATACTATATGAAAAAATACAATTTAATTTTTATTTATATTCATTTTATTTTTCTGAGACCCCCTCCAGAATCTGCTGACATTGTTCTGCTGTAGCTGGTTCTCCATCCTCCATCTGTAGCATTTTTCCTCACCCTGATCACTCACCTTAGTGCTCTGTACACGCTTCAGTTCTTCCTTGTTTCCTGGCTCTCCTTTTCTGTTTAAGGGTAGCCTTGATGTTGGTAGTGATCCATGATTTGTTGTTTGAGAATCACTGTGCAATCCTGATCCTGATGGATACGGCATTATCTGGACAGAAATTAATGTAATCTGGTATGCAATCCATCAGACTATTGATGTCCTTCCCATGAGTATTGCAACACTGACCTATGAATCATTCAAAAGTAAAAAGGCATGTACTACATCTATACAGACAAGAAACAAAAAAGTAAGTTCCTTTAGTAGCTGCCTTTTTTAAAAAGAGGAAAAGAAGTGAACTACATAATTGGTTTCCATTTCTTTAGCTGAAAGACCTGACACATGACCTGAGAGATGCATCTGGTCCTTCAGTTGATCCGTCTACTGTTTTCCAAAGTTTCATCAGAAATGGTCTCAATGGAAGTGGGGCTGAATCAGGGGAAAAGCTATCAATGGCAACAGATCTTATGGAGTGATGAATCCAAATTTGAAATTTTTGGTTCAAATCATTGTCCGAGGAGATCAGGAGAGAGGTACAACGGTGAGTGTCTATCATCTGTAAAACACGGTGGAGGCTCTGTCATGGTTTGGAGCTACATTTCAGCCAGTGCTGCTGGGGCCTCTGTCAATAGTGGTGGAATTATGAATGCAGAAAAGTACCATCAGATTTAGATCAAATATGTAATACCACCTGGAAAGCATCTGATTGGTGACTGCTTCATTTTTCTGCATGACAGTGATCCCAAACACACTGCCTACACAGTAAAAGCATACCTGGACAGAAAAAGTACACAATGGAACACTATTGGTCATGGGTTGGACTTCCAAGAGAATGGACCTCAATATTATTCAAGCAGTGTAGGATAATCTTGGAACAAAAATTGAACTAAAAGCAGCCAATCTCAAAACATTGATTGAGAGTGAAGAAATCATTGGCTGAGTGACGAAACGTTTCTTCCGCTGAAAATGCTACATCCAGATGAGCAGAATCATCTTTCTCGGATTTCTTACCTGGATTATTGACCATGCATCAACACAAAAAGCAGCCAAACTGAAAGAAGAGCTCTGGATGTCCTTAAAGAAGCCTGGAGAACTTTTCCTGAAGACTATACTTAAAGAAATTACAGGAACACTTGCCTATTCAAGCTGTGTTGTAGAATAAAGGTGGTCATACCAAACATTAACTTTCAAGTTCACTAAAATTGCCTAAACTCTGTTTTTTAGCTTATATACTATATAACCATGAATGTTTGCAGATGTTTCAATAAATTACTGCACCCATTTTCCTAACAAGATATAGAGAAATTATGGCAACTAGACACCTTTGCAGTACTCTACATGGCACAAAGTCCAATGACACACTGAAAAACTCTTAAGAGGTTTTTTGGCGCTTTTGATTTTATAATTTGATGTTTGACCTGAAATTATACAACTCCCTATTTCCACTTTTCTTTTATTCCTTTCTTCTCCAAGGCCATTTTAGTTTAGCTTAGACTAAATATTAATTACTGGCACTGATCAAAAAGCTGGCCTGATGGTAAGATTGCTTGACTTTCCCAAAGACATGAACTACTGTGTTAATGTAGGAAGCAGACTGAGAAAATACATTTAAGGTGCTTCAAGGTCATTTCATACTCAAATAAGGTATTTTTTAGTAATCAACAGTGAACTTCAAGTCTCATCACACACTTTTAATGGATGCTCTTTTTCATGGCTTCGTCTTTTGTGTGCATCAGTGTCAGAAGATTTTTGAGCTTGATTATTACTGTTCTCTTGACAAATTACTTCAAAGCCTCAATCATTGCAGGAGTAAAGGGTTTGAATGTTTAAATAAGCAAATCAACTGAGAAATTAAAGCCAATATTCTAGGAATCAATCAATAATCTTCTTGTTTGTGCAACACCGAATAACCAACCTTTTCAGCTCAGTATAATCCTCTATATCTAATCACAGCAACTACTGCACACGAGAACTACTGCCCAAAAAGAATCATCGCTGCATCAGATACATTTGAATAAAGCCATTACTCATCTCTCTCCTGCTTTTAAGTAGCAGCAGTGGATTTTTTCAAGTCAAGCATGAGTGCACAATCCACCTGATAACAGCATAGGTAAGATGTAGCATAGATTCAGGTCTTCTATGGACATAGGAGGCATTGTGGGTAGTCCCGAAGGGAGTTACGGCTTGACAAATATTTGAAGTGTAGCGCAGCTCTGTTTACCTGAGCCAAAGGTGCAGGTCGAAGCTGTTACTGTTGAAATCTGCATCACAAAGGCAACAGAGCCAGAAGTGTCAGAGAACTTTTAAATGAAACAAAGATTCAGAAGATATAAAATGTACACTTGGTATCTCTGCTCTTACTTGCTTTATAATACAATATTTTTTTATTGAGCAATCGATCGTCAGGAAATCTGTGAGAAAATGTCAAAGTTGTTCTAAGGTGGCTAAAAGATCCCAGGCCTGGATGAACCTGTAAAGTTCAGTCTAATTGATGCACTTGGGTTCCAGAACCCAAGACTGAACAGACAGTTGAACACTGTAAACTTGTCTTTGCACACGCTACACCTGTGTTTTCATCTTATGAAACCCCCCCACATCTGAAGTAAAAATCACAACTACAACATCTAAGACATTAGAAGAACTGTTCTAAAAGTGGGACTTGAGAAAAAGGACAGCAGTTTGTTAATCCTCCAAAAATCTGCAAAACTCAGTTACAAAAAAACAGCCCCACAATGCGTTAAGTAAAAGGACACCGAGATGTGTTCATACACAGAGTGCAATCAGATTAGAACTATTTTTAAAAAATGTTTTGTTAGCAGGTTCATTATGCTTGCTTGATTGTTTGCTGTAGAAATACATTATCCATTATCAGTGCATCCCTCAGGATAATTGGATTTGTACAGTGTTCATCTGACTACAAAAAGGTATCTGTCTTCTTCATCATGGAGTCATTGCATGTGATTTAGATGCTCAATTCTGAAGCTGGACCTCTTAATGTAGCAAAACTGGATGGAATGGACATATTTCTCAGATTATAAATATTATATTGATATCAAATTGATTCACACGAGAAATACAGTGCATTTTACTGCTTTTCTGCAGTAAAATGTCAAACCTGATTGTCTACAATGGCTACAACTGCAAATCAGAAAAGACCAGAAGAAACCATGCATACACCAATGTCTTTCCCAGGTCTGTTTGGGGCCAACACTGTTGAGTTTTTCCAGTGATGCAGATCAGAGGCCAGTAGTACAGTTCATGGATCCACAGTGGGAATTGTGCTGACCTTGTTGTTCCTGCTGATCCTGCGTTCAGGCCTCTGCTTTGGCACTTTGGTCTGGATCAGCTCCTCAGGTGTGTTTCCCAGTGGTGGCAGCAGCCTCTTCTTGCTGTTCCTGGTCTCAGGTAACCACTGAGGTGGCAGCTCAAATGGTCCAAAACCAAACTGAGGGGAGTCCTCTGCTTCTGTAGGTGTGGCAGGTGCCACCTGTGATGAAGAGGCATAAGCGCATGTGTGGACTGGAGAGACCCGGGGTGCTATAATTGAAGGAGGGACCTCCTTGGTGATGACCAACCCTCCTGTGCCCTGCAGAGAGTCCTTTTTCATCACTTCACCTCTAAAGCTCCCAATTCTCGAGCCACCTTTTTGGTCCTCTTTGGGCCCTGAGCAGCCTCCTGACCCTTGAGATGGGATCTCGTTCTCCACGTCCTCCTCCTCTTCTTCTTCTTCTTCAGAGGGTCTGAAGATCTGCTGTTGGCCAATATTGAACATCTCCAGAAGCTGGCTTCCAGAGCGACCAACTGTCTCCAGTCCCACTGGCTCTCCGATCACACCATCTGCCCCTAAAGAGGCCAGACCTCCGCTGCTAACCACGTTACGGCGGCTGTAACGTCTGTGAATCCTGGCCAGCAGGTCCAGCCAGCTAAGACGCGCTGAGCGGTTAACAGTCAGAAACAAAAGTGGGTTTGTGAGCAAGGATACCTTAGGAAGCCAGAGGGCTGTGAGATATAGCGAGACAGGCAGTTCTTTAGGGTCTGCCAAAATAGTGCGGTAAACCACCAATGCCCCATAGGGGGCGCTGCAGGCTGAGAAAGCCAGTACTACAGCCAGAAGAGTTGCATGTAGCTCAGCTTCTCTCTGGGACACATATGGGATGGAGATGCTGTTCTGGGGAGTTCGCAGCGCTGCGATGATCACCTTCTTCTTCTGGCTGGCACTTAGTGCTCTGCGGATCAGAAGCATGAAAAGGAATACCAGAGCCAGGGGGAGGATCACCGTGGTGACGTTGTAGATCAACACGTACACCATGTGCCCCAACGAGCGTGCGTGGTCATCTGAGCAAGATGAGGTTACGTACACATCTGTCACATTGGTCACAGCAAAAACGGGGAGGCTGGCGACAGTTGCATGGACCCAGATATAGATGACCAGATCCCGAGCTCTTGCATCTGAGATTTTCCTCTCCAATGGGTACAGCACTGAGTAGTATCTACAGACAGGAAGACAAAGTATTTCAGCTTAACAACATGTATGCAACAAGCATTTTTATTTGTTTTCAATGTTATAAACCCACTCAGTATCCATCATCTATTGACAACAGTCCTATATACATTGCCAGCAGGTTGCCCACTTCACCTTCTAGAAGGTTATTCAGAGGAGGCTTTCTTGCTTCGCGGAATGGAAGGAGTAATTAGTGATACATTTTCTGGCGAAAATAGCAGCAAGAAATCCACATGGAGTCTGGAGCTAAGGTGGCATTATTTGACTTGACCACATATAAGTGCCCCAGGCAAGTTTGACACTCATGCTGTTTCTCAGAAGCCATTTTTTAAGGTTTAGGCCAAAAAAATGATCAAATTTCCTAAAGTAGACTTTTCCTTTACCAGGTTTGTGCCTTTCAGTATTTTAATTGGAATTATATAACGAATACATGGTTTGCAGTGAAATAAAGCCCATCAAAAAATATGTATGTGCTTCCAAAGCATGTTACTTTGCACCTATTAGTGGGTGGATATCTGTGTCTGGAGGTAGCTTGTTAACAAAGCTAGCTAGCATTAGCTGATCACTTAGCAGTCTCGTCTCCAAATATGTTGACTTATGGCTCAAAAAAAAAGTCCATAAATCAGTCGGTGAAGTCATGGTAGCCATGTCCATCTTTTATGTACAGTTTAACCTTTTATAATTTTAAGCATGTTACCAAGTTACACTCACTACCTCACTCACCTGTATAATCTGCATTTCTCTTTCTGTGTATCACTGAATACAATGAATTATAACTGCCACATCAGCCTGATAGCAGAAGAAAGCACCGACATATATAACTGATAATGACCATTAAATGGTCTGATAACATTCAAATCACAGGCTTTTTCCAGGAAAGGATTTTTCACCTCTAAACGTTTGTAGTGGATCGAAAAAAAAAGTTCATACTTTTCCTTGAATAAAGCATTGACTGAGTGCAGTCATGCTAATGAAAATCCATCTTTTGATGATTTATGTGAAAATTATTATAAAATAAATGTCAAAAACACAGCTGTATGAGCTTTAAGTGGTTTTACTGGAAAGGCAGTGCATGTATAAAATGCATCAATCCATTATATAAGCGTCAAATGGTCA
>VUQJ01030535.1:0-12286 GCA_015108635.1 Andinoacara biseriatus
AAACAGAAATTTATTAATTCATAGATTATAAAACAACTGTTTGAGAGCAATAAAAATATCAGAATATTCCAAAAATGTCCACCAATTATGAACCAGAATTGAAAAAATGATTGAAATATATTTACATATGACTTGATACAGGCTTGGGTTTGTGCCGTATTCATGTCGTATTGACCCTCATGCTGTGATACATTGCCATTATTATGTGAAACTTCACAAAACAGTTCTTCTGTGCTGTAAAACAGTGGTGCACATTACACTTCATACACTTCTGGTGTTCTTGTGCGTCTTGCCTTGTTGTCACACATTGTTGGCCAGTATGATGTATTGTCCAAGCAGACATCCTGATTTAGAACGGGACCCTTGGATCCCTGCTTCTTCCTTCTCTCCTCATACTTTTAAGATCTTCTGCCACTGGTTCACCCTCCCTGTTTTCTTCTTTGGATTTGCACAGACTTTGTGCAATTTGGAATTTGACTGCATATAAGCATATGTGGTCACTTTGTCATCCATTCTCATTGCAGTCCATCTGTACATGAGCCAGCATGTTTATCAAATGCAAGACAAGGTGGTGGCACCACTTTTTTGAGGATTAATGTAGGAATTGGTGGTTAGGATTACAGTTGCCTTATCTAAGGTACCCTATCCTTATAAGTCTCCCTCAAGAAGCACCCCTTATTGCACAACGTTGCACCGAGGCAACAAAAAGAAACTGAATTTCCGAAAATGCAAAAAAAAAAAGAAGTAAATTTCATAAAGCCTGACTAACAATTTAATAAACAGGTATTTTTGTATTTACAGTCTTGTCATTTTAAATATGATTATTTGGGCAAATATTGTTACCACCTTCTCACACACCATGTACTCCTGTGACCATGTGTCAGAAAAGGATATCCTGCCTTCAAATTTTAAATCATGCTTGATAGTGATTCCCACATATTACTGGATTCAAATTTGATACTTTTTAAAACACTGATTGGTTGGTATTATTTAAGTTCACATGTACTAGGCCTGGGGCTTAAAATCTTTGTTGCCCAAGGACAGAGTTGTGCTGTAGGGGGTTAAAATGCTTTGTGGTGGTGTGAGCATTTGAAAGTGCATGTTAAAACCTTGGAAAAGTAAAAGTCATAGTTGGAAAGCTGCAGAGATCTCATTTGAATATTTCCTAAGCCAAAATGTCAAATGTGACGTTATGATACTTTTTAAATTAAATCTTTGACACTTGAACATAGGATATGAATAGTAATATCAAGAAGGCTCTATTAGAAACAATATAATGGTATTGGAGCTTTGTATTTTTGGACACCAGTGTAAAAACCCATTACATGGTGCACTCATTCATACTGATACTACCCAGTCAGGGAAGACGAAGGAATCACTTCCTGCTCCACAGTGCTGTAGCTGCCTTATAAAGAAGCCACTGAGAGCTGATCAGTGTGTTGGAAAATGGCAAAGTGGTGGAGCTTTTAAAAAATGTCCAGAAGCGATTCCCTTATGTCTTGTGTTAGTGCATCATCACCCCCCACCCCCCGTTCCTCCATTCTTTGTGCCCTGGTTGTGTTTCAGCTATATTTACAATGCATCACTACCCCACAGCACTTAGACAGACCCTCACCCACCAGTAAGACTAAAATAAGCATGCAGCTACTGTATCTTTTGCCTGTTTTTAGACTAGAACAAATATTTGAATTATAACATTAGATTTAGAAAGTTATATGAATATTTGTATTAAGAGCTCTCACTTTAAGTAGCTATCAGTGGGGGTTTACAGGGCTAATCAAGACAATTTCCCTTTTTTTTTCCTTTTTTTTTTCTTTGAAGGACAGCTGGTAATTAGGTGTATAAACCAATTCAATCATTTTGACCAAATTTTTTTTTTTTTTAGGTTTACTAATTATGGTAGACTAAATCAGTTGAGACTAAACATTTTCAGGAAACATTTCAATAACACAAATGTTTGAGTGCGATTGAATTCTCACTTTTGCTTTTACTTTCATTCTGATTACACCCAATGTGCTTAATTTGGTTAGTCTTGAAGCACGCTGCAAAAACACCCTGACACAGCACCTCTAAACCCAGGACAGTGTTAGTTAGTAGTTAATCAAGGGGGGGCTCCTCTTCCAATAGTTTTTTAAGAGCTGTTCTTGTTGCATCAGGACATGAAAGTGCACTCCCCTAAGTTTTTGGGCCATCTGCTGTTTTCATTTTCCAACTTTAACTCGGATTAAATACTACATAAAGAAGCCTGTTTTCTTACTGACATATTTTGAGTGACTTATGAGAAATTGGAAAGGAATCCAGTAACTGTTTGACAATAGGTTTGGTATAATATGCATATTTAATGCATTTTTTTTTCCAGGGAAGAGATTTTACTTTCAGATTTGTATTTGTTACACTTTTTGTGCAGAAGGAACAGTCATACTTCACATAGCCTGCATTTTCAAACCAGGTATGATTTTTAGCACTGTTAAACCAGGCACATACAATGATGCAAATCACAAAGCTGGAAATAGGTTGTTGGCATAATGTTGCGTGTTTTTTCATGCAAACACTTCAGTACATTTGCCTGTAGTGTAACATTGTCACCCTGCAAGAATGAAACTGGCAAAGAAATGTTCAGTCTTCATGCCCTCAGCTACAAGTTCTGCACTGATCACAGCTGTTGTAAAACCACAACATAAGTATTTGTCAGATACCACTTGGAGTATATGTATTAGAGTAATTAATCTTCCGAGTCCATCTCAAATGCATTGGGTCTCGTGCTGAGGACCAGTAAGAGTGCAGTTCCAAGTTATAGGTTATTTGTGTGATCTGTTATCATATTTTGGATAAATGTTATTTCCTTTTTAGTCTTATATTGTCTGCTGCTCTGTGTGTGTGTGTGTGTGTATAGGAAACAGGGGACAAATACAGGCATTCTTTTGAGGACATCCATTGACATAGGTTTCCCCATACCTTTCACCAAAGCATAATCATCACAATAAGTGCCAGACTGTTCCCTTAACCAAATTGCAACTTTGAGCCTTAAACTCTTAAGCCATTTGTAGCTGATGGTTATTCACTATTGGGCATTGCAGGTTTCGATTGTGTAGGTAAAGTCTCTGTATATTTAACACTCCCTCCTGTGCTAATCTGTGGCATCCTTTTCTGATATTGGTAGTCCCTTCATTTGCTATATAGAAAAGTTGAGAAGCTTTGCCCTGCCCAGTTTGCATCACCCCTCATTTCTACAGGTCACTGAATTTCATTGACATTCCATGTCGGGGTTCTAGCCAGAAAAGAAATTTCAACCCAGCGCGCATGTATTGGGGCATGGGGCTAATTAGCATTAGCTTGCAAATGCTAAACACTAAATGCTGTGCTAGCTTGGTAATTCAGTAGCGATAAAGAGTTGAATAATATGTATTTAATATTCTGTGATAATGGTTGGTCCTTTAGGTCATTGAAGGCACCTGAATCTGATTGGACCATGTGACTTGATGACAATTGGGACTGTGGATCCCTCTGGTCCATTACAATGTTCTGAAAATAAGATGAACATTTACCTACAACTATTGTTAATAAACTTTCCTTAAGCAACATGTCAGCATGTTATTCTAGTGAATCTACGAAGACACAAAAGAAGACAAGCTCCTGGGTTTTTTTGTTTAATAGGAAGCCCAAAATTGTCCTTTGAGCTCCCTTTTCCTTCTACTTTC
This sequence comes from Andinoacara biseriatus, assembly GCA_015108635.1. NCBI lineage: Eukaryota > Metazoa > Chordata > Actinopteri > Cichliformes > Cichlidae > Andinoacara > Andinoacara biseriatus. The sequence goes on from VUQJ01030535.1 coordinate 3,699, forward strand.
CCTTCGGTTTCACGTTGGTCGCTATTTTGTCCTGAAAAATCAAGCATGAACAGGACTGTTGTGAAATTGCATGTGCACATTATGAACAAAACTGGCCATGCCCGGTGGTAGATTGCAAATTGCAGTGAAATAATTCTATAGTGCAGCAATCTAGCCGGGGGAGAGAGAGAGATCTGTCTGGCATCCCCCAGCGGGGTGGTATACGGGGGTGCATGCCCACTTGCTAATTGCAGTGATAGAACAAATGAGGAACCGGTGAAATTCTCAGCCCGCCGCAGCGGCGGTGATTAACTGCTGGCTAGAACCCTGCATGTGCTTATCACTTTTAAACCAAAATAGGTAGGTAGGTTTTCAAACAATAAAATTTGACTGAGCTGAAAAAAAAGTAGTGCCGATGAATTGGATAAAGGACAGAAATGTATATTTTGTTTTCTTTCTCTATTGGGTATTTGACAGTGAACGGCAGGAGGTGGTTACTGTTTGCTTGTTGTACACGATTATCAACATGCACGTCTTTGGGCAGCCATTTTCACAAATGAACAGCAGTGGCTGGTTTGGTGCCCATAAGTATTGTAGGGCACCAATTGTGCTGAAGTACAGTTTGGAGTCATTTGGCTCAGTGGTTCTTAATTGGCTTCATGTTTTGTTTCTGCAGCATCTTCAAAGCTGGGGATATTGCATTAAAAGAAATTTAGTGGTTGGTACCAATACCCATAGAAATGCATGATTCTCAATGCCCAATTGAGTACCAAAACAAAATTATCATTCCATGTACTGAAATACAAACTATTTTTATTTTCTCCTAAAAAATAACTTAAACACTCACATAGTGGAAGATTTTTATTTAAAATGTTCACATAGTTTGTTGACAAGATGCAGACTGAAATGTTAAAAAGGTTGCCAAGTAGCCTACTAGTGTTATAGTTACATTATGTTAACAGAGGCATTTAATGTTAGCCATTGGAAACATGTTGCCCTATGGAACATAGATGGTTTCCCAATGACGGTCCCAGATGTCTCAAACAAAATGCTATCGTTTGTTTCAGGATAAAATAAGAAGCATAATTTAGATGTTATTAGTGTGAATTGAAACCTTGTCACATATCTTCCCTTGGTCCAAAAAACGGTTTGCATCTTGCCTTTTGCAAGTGAGTTTTCATCCCTTGGTCAGGCCCACCCCCACCCCCCAATGAGCAAAGCTATCTTGGCAGGATAGACTAAAACACTTTGTTAGCCATATGTTGCATCCTTCACTTCTGGAAGAATCATTGCCTCCGTACATACGCATTCCATCATGCCAAAGAAAAACAAGTATTGTCGCGCTTTTAGAGTTTTTTTATCAAATGGTATTTTAAGTAGGAATGCCACCTGAACTGATATTCACAACTACCATATCTGCATGTGAAGCGTTTCTAAAATTTGAGAATTACAGCTACAGCATGCATCATCACTACTAAATTCTCTCCCTGTGGGAAACATTGTAGTGAAATTGGGACACAGTTGTTTAAAAAAATAAATGAAAAGATTTGCACCGCACACAGTTCAGTTCTTGGTTGTTAAAGCAAGTAACAAGGCACGTTTCCTGTGAAATATTTAGCATTGCCTCATTTAGTAGATGCTAAACTGCTCAGGCTCAGACTGTATCCTTATAGCTGTTATGTACTAGTCTTTGTAACATAGTTGGTGTGTATCTATTGGCATATGGGGTGTATAGGGGGCATTTGTAAATTATAGTTACAAAATATAATCCAGGTTATACTGTCGTAAAACAGGCACTGCACTAGTAGCTCTTATCAAGCTGCCAGTTAACATAACATTACATGCTTTGGCTGTTACAGTAATAACTGACATCACATCGAAGCGTCCATGGGCTGCCAAGCTGAGAGTAAATACAGAAAGTGACAGATGATGGTTACAAGTGACTTGTCTCATTGCGTCCTCAGAGACTAGCCTCTTGCAATCAGTCTTGATTATTTGTTTACCAGTATGGTCTAGGCCTAATCTAAGTCAGAATGACCTAATTTTGTGTGAAGTGCTACCCTGTCCTCTGGTGTTGTAACTGTAAACATAGTGCCTCATGCTGAATTTCCACCCACCTCTCAGTCTCTTTGATCTTTTTTAATCCACCTTTTAACCTAAACCTGCTTGTTAATATTTCCAGTGTAACCTGTTACTGTAATGCAGTTGATTCCATAGACTGCTTCAAAGCCTAGATGGACACTGGCAAGAACAATGGCAATATAAGAAACCACAGAGCAAGTGTATTTGTAAAGTGTGTGTGCTGTCGCCACATCCGCTAAATGTTTTGACAAAGGGAAGAGAGAGAGAGAGACGAGCACAGCTAGGGAAACACCCTTAAAAAGGAAACGCCTGCTAAGTGAATCTATGTACTTGTATCAAGGTGGAGGCCGCATGCTGACACAGATGATCAGTAGCTAAGGCGCTGCAGCAGCCAGCCAGCTACCAACTGACTTGCAAGCAAGAACAGCCCCCATCCATACTGTACTGCAGCTTGTACGGTTTGTTTCTACTAGCAGCAAATCAACCTCAATCTGAGAGGCACACTAAAGGTCTAGAATGTAAAACAAAAAAAAAAAAATCTCGAAAGACAAGTTGGCAGGAATAATCAGACAAGTGCGACTGGATGCAACCCTGAGGAAGGCAAAGGGTGGGGCTAGTAATCCAGGCAGGAGGGTGTAAATTATTTAGTCCACCATCTTTACCCTGCTTTTACCTTTGTGCCTAATACATGGCAGTTTGTGTTGGTCTCCCAGCTGGGCAGTATGTTTGGGGTGTGTGTGGGGGGGGGTAATACATTTATAAACTAAAACATGCTATCTGAATTTTCATTACCTCCATTTAAAATGGTAAACGAGAAACATGAAGTACTTTCAGACAGTCGGGCACCAATTTCGATTATCAATAAATCTATTTGATAAGTCGTTTGGTTGAATCAGATATATGGTATTTTTATCCTGGAGTAGCTTATTTTGTGGAACATTTTCTGTAGTGTTATATAGGAGTATAGTTGGCTGAAAATTAGATGATAAAATTTGTATTTTTGGAAAGAAAGAAACCCAGTGCAGAATAAGTGGAGGCCGCCTTTGTCAGTGCTAGATGTTATGAAGCATACTGAGCCATGCTTGTCTTTACCAAGGGGTTAATTAGCAGCTACCCTCCCAATTGTCCTCTGCTTGTTCACTCTCATTAGTTTAATCTGGCTCTGTCCTCCTGTTTGCCTCTCTTGTCTATATCCCCTTGTGCACAAGGACACTTTGTGGCAGTCTCCACTTTATCGTCACTGTCAGGTCTCTTGTCTACCTCAAAATCTGCTGCCACACCCCACACTAGACCATTTTGCATATGTTCCTTCACATAGGCTGCCCTACTTTTTGTTTTAGTTTAAGTAAAAACCTAATTGTCAAGTGTTTTGGTTAGTTTTATCCATATTTAGTGTTGTCAGTGATGTAATTAGCAAATCAAATCAATTTTATTTATACAGCGCCAATTCACAACAGAAGCCTACTTTTTATTTTTTATTGTAGCACGGGTAGTTCAGTTCATTTTATTTTATTTTTTTGTATTTTTCCTTAATGCATTTATGATTTTGGAATTGACGATAAATATTGAACAGTACAAAGATAATGCCCTTTTTAAATTAGAAATTTTGTTTGAGAGAAAATTTTAATTATTTGCATTAAACAAATTCACTAATTTTCACATTTCTAAATATTTTTTAAAAAAAATTATTATTCAGGAGGCAACCGTTAAAGAAAAATTCAGACCTTGTAGTGTTTAATGAAACACCAGCAGAAATGGCATCTGATAGAGGACCTAGAAATCTGTATGCTGTGAAAATGGGTGGTGCATTTATGATTATTGTATATGGGAAGAAGAAATACCAATGAAGTCTCTGTGTATAGAGTCAAATTACACTTCCTCTCTCCTTGTCAATGTGTTGTGCTCGAGATGTCGGAGCTGATAGGAGTGGCTGGAAAATGTGAAGTCTGCTTCCCTCCTCCTCTTTCTACTCCTCCTCCCCCACCACCTCTCTAAAAATAGCTGACAGAAAGAGAAGGCAGTGAAGTCGAGGCTCTATCTGTTGGGCTGCCAGTGGTTTCAACACTCCCACCACCAGCAAAAGGGGAAAAGAGTCTTCTGAATCACACCTTTTTTATGCTAATTCTAATCTCAGTAAAGAGTATGTTTTATATTGTGTTTTTGCCAGTATATATCCTTAAATTTCTACCATTTTGAAATTGACCTGATGTTAAAAATTTTAGCATTTTAAAGACCATGTTATTTTGGAGCAGAGGCCAGAAAGAAAAACATGTTTTAAGGATCAAATTGTAACATGTTCCTGACAAGCTCCACATGTTTCACTTGACAGAAGATAAAACCCCCTAAAACAAAAGAAATGACAACTACAGGTCATACATGAGACAGCAACATCAGGAGTGATGTCAAGTTTTTGCATATTTGAATAATTCAGGCTGTTTTGTACAGCAGCATATTTTACACGCATGTTATTTATGTGATATGTTAAATTATGTGTTCTACTAAAACTGCAGACCGTGCAAATTCCATAGATTTATTTACATTTAATCCTGAAGGTTACTTTCAGATAAGTGAATTGAATAACACCGTAAGGATTATCATAGATTTAAATAATCTGTTTGCTCATCTAAAAAATGTGCAGGAACAAAGTAAATTTAATTCAGACTGATTGAAAACTTACCAGGTGTGTTACAGGCTTACAAAGAACATCAGTGCTTGTGCCAGCTGTATCCTCTGTCTTACTATTATTTAAAATCAGGACAGTCGTAGCTTGCCTGTAGACAAAAAAGATGCTGTTGATGATGTAGAGAAAACACAGGCTTGTGTGAACAGTCAATGTTTGGCACTGGAGACTCCGCCCTCAAAGTTCCTAGGCCATGGGAAAGCAATGGAGCTAGTATGTTTTTGTTTTGGTTTTTTTGAGAGGGGGTGGGGGTCCTGTGGCTCACTGTATTGTTTTACAGCAGAACTATTTGACAAAGAAGAATAAAAGTGTTTAAAAAAATAACACTTTAGTACTGACAAACATTTAGTTATCTTTTTAGAGGAATTACACTTTTCAGTGGGTCTTATGACTAAAACAAGCAATGTATTCAAGGTTACTTTAGCAGCATTGATATTTCTGCATAAGTGTTCCAGTTGTGTTCCACTAGCCATAACCTAGACTTCATGGACCAGTGGGATATATCTTTGGCCTCACTCATATTATTCAAATGCTTGTTTTACAGTATGTGTTCAGGTTGCAAAATCTGAACTTGTGATATCTTTGTGAAAGAATCCAAATGTGGTTTTGGGTTCTTTACCCATGATTATGTAGATGATTTATACAGAGAAGACAAGAATTAGTCTGTGATATTACCATGAGACCTTTTTATCAAGATTAGGGGGCTAAGACGCCTTGCTTAACAGACCCATTTACAGCACTAGCCAATCAGATGACGGGTAGCTACTAAGATGTCAGACGCCTGAAGGATAAGGTGTTCATTCAGGAGGTCTCAACACTATAGGACAAAGAACCGAAAAGAACCGAAACCCGGAGGTAAGATCTGTTAGCAGTGCATGTCGTGTAGCTGGCTTGTATTTGATACACTAGGCAGTAACAATACATACAGTATTCTCCTTAAATATATTTAATTTTAGAAAATTTTTAGTCAAAGTGTTCTTGGAATTGGAGATGGGAAAAAACCTAATGAAGGCAATTGCTTCATTGTTTGACTGGACTAGGTCATTGAAATCATAACTCATTTCAATAATAATACCTTTTTTGGGTATGTGGAGCTCGATTGTCTAACTTTTACTGGCATGGAAAGTTGTAAGGAGGGTATCACTTGCACTTTGTCTTCTATCAGTGTAGAACATGCTTCTAAGTCAAGTTTCATTATTGTATTCTTTGAAGTGGAATTTGTCATCTTTCTGTGGATAGTGAAAGTGTCTGTGTTAACCAGAGGATTGGGGTCAGCGGGATAGCCACTGCTTTTAGGATCATCAGCAGGTTTTGTCTTAACCGGATTTGGCTGGAGGAGCTGAATCAACTGTGTCCCTGGATTACAGGGATGACATTGGAGGAGAGTTTAGAGGCCAGAGGCCAGAGCATTGACAGCTTCATCAGTCCCTGTCCATCATCTGAGCACCTTGGGGTTTTGGTAGTGCAGTGAAACTGCTGGTTTCTTGGTCTGTCTTGATATCTGGACTCTTAATCCTTGCTCCGTTTTGACAGTCAGTAGGGGTTATGTTTTTGTCCTGCATGGCTTAGTGGATTTTTTTTTTCTTTTTTTTTTTGTTCCCCAAGACTATGTATTTTTGCCATGTCTCTTAAGAAGTAGTTATCAGCTGCTCATTGTGGCCAGATGTTTGCCCAAGGGTTTGCTGTAGTTTGGGAGGGGGAGAGAACAAATTCAACCTCATCCTCAAAATTGTTATCTTAAGCCCAAAGTAGCTGCCTAGTGCTTGTTGCTAGGTAACAGTTTCAAGCTGGTGAGGACAAGTCTTGAGCTGTCTAGAAAGTGATTCCCTGAGACTTTGTCTGGGCCTCACAGATTGGGTTTAAATGTTGTGTGATCCCCAGCTTTTGTGTAACTAGGGAAATTATAACATGTCCATAAATACATTACAGAAGACAAAACATCATTCCATAATATGTAATTTGGTGCACTTGAACTCAAAGTAATTTGTCAGCAGCATGTTTTAAGCAGTTCAAATGTAATGTATTACTACTGCCATTTAAAAAATAAAAATAAAAAAAAGAGAGGGAAAAGAAACAGTATGTGATGTTTATGTTAAGCCTATCATTGCTTTCTCGTCTTCAGATCAGCAAGAGTCTAGGCGGCGGAGCGAAGCGCACCATTAGCTGAGGAAAATGAGTGAACTGGATCAGTTACGCCAGGAGGCTGAGCAGCTCAAGAACCAGATCAGAGTAAGTCCTTTACGGTCCCCAAAGTAGCATGTTTGTTTTCCTCTGAGTACATTTACAAATCCAGGTTCTGTGCACCAACAACCTGCAGGTTTTAAACTAGTAGTGATGATAGTGTTTGTGCTTTTTAGTTTGTCTTTATTCAAGTGCCTAAATACATTTTTCCAGATTTTTTTGCTATTAACGGTACATTGATACTGGTACATTGTCAGCTGATGAAACTCAATGTAACCGCCACCAACATACTAACAAACAAAAATAGTGATCACAATATTTCCACCATGAGCCGCTCTACATTTTGTAGATGACTGCTGTGACATGAAGTTAAAACTGCCTGCTAAAGCGTACTCAGCCTCCTCATTTAGCATTCTTGTAGTGACATACCACTGAGCAAGAATCCAACTCAGTTGCTGTGATACAAAGTTTCTAATCTGACTTCTTTTTTTTTTCATTTGTAGTCCACCATAATTTTCTGTCATTTATGATTATTAAATGGACTGCAATGTGCAGTTCAGCTGATGTCACACATTCATACAGTATTTTTTTACAGACTGCTTTAAAAGTGAAGAAACCCCATGCATGAAATAATTTCATTGGTACATAAAATATGATTGTGTTTCAGGATGCCAGGAAAGCGTGTGCAGATGCTACCCTGTCTCAGGTAAGAGCTATAGTTATGCTACGATTTTGACTCATCCTAAGTTAGTATTATGAAACAAAAGACAATCTGCTTAATGTTTGGTTGTGTTCACACAGTTCTTAATTAGCACTTTTTTAATTTATTTATTTATTTATTTATTTATTACATAAAGTGTGAGTACAAACATCAGAAAGATAAAGTGGTCACAAGGTGACTTTCTCTCTCATCTTGATCTCGTTTAGATCACAGCTAACATTGACCCTGTTGGCCGAATTCAGATGCGCACTAGACGGACACTGAGGGGGCATCTGGCTAAAATCTATGCCATGCACTGGGGCTCTGACTCGAGGTAATTTCATTCAAATCCATTCTGTCCATTAACTAAATATTTTATCCCATCAGCCCAACCCCCATTGCATAAATGCAGGAAATGGATATAAAAGCTTGCTTGACTCTTTGTACTGCTTACTTCCTCCTGAGGGTCTTCAAACCATGGCATTCCACAATAACTCACTCCACTCTGAATCCCGAAACAAGGCTTTTGCAGTCTGTTGTATTAATGTGTAGTCACTGTTAAAACATTTTAACAGTGGTATGTTTGTGCACATGCACAATATTAACACAATCATTACAGGAATGCTTAATTTACATGCATCAGTCACTGTATCTTTGAGTCCTTCTACTGCACTGTCTTGTGCTGTTTTTGTGCACTGGGGGTGTGGTATGTGGGCAGGAAAAATACTCAAAATGGAGCCAGTCTTTGTTAAAAGCAAATGTTGAGGCTCATAACTGTGAAGCAGTACTCCTCACTTGACATAAAGTGTATTCCCTGTACACGCCGCTCACCTGAACAATCAACAAGTTAATCACTGTGGCACTGCTGTGCGTCAGTCCGCAGAGAGACCAGTCCAGAGTGCTCATTCATGTCATCACCTTCCTGGTCATATAACTTTAAAAAAAAAAAAAAAAAAATATATATAT
>VUQJ01030542.1:0-10845 GCA_015108635.1 Andinoacara biseriatus
TGGAAAAGTAAAGGTGAGGATGTTAGGGAATTTCCTTTTTGATTATGTTTTACTCATTATATGCTCTTTTTGTATTAGATAGTATTGCTATTTCTGTATTACTCTAAGGGGTTATGACCTTTCAGGCTTATCTCACATGACACTCATGGGTTAATGTGTTTCAGTTTAACAGAACAGCCTTGAGACAGGAAACAACTGTTTCCTCACTTCCAACAAACATTAGAAGACAACCCCTTATCTGTAATGGGAATTTATGACCCTTATCCTGCATTGTAATCATGTGCTACACTGCCCTACACCCCTACTTCCAAAAGCTTAATAAAGAGGCTGTGGAGAAGGCCCCCTTCAGAGCTTGACAACTCTGTCTCTGGGCAGACTTGGGCTTGCTCTCCCAGCTGGTATTGATTCGTCGTGTGTTGTGTTTTCATTTCAGAGTCTCTCTTTGGGTGCGAACCGGGGTTTTAGACCCAACAAAAGCAGTTTTACAACCTAAGTAATAAAACAACATTCCTGGCTCTACGTAACCTTATATGGTAGTGGAAAAACCCCATTGAAGGTATACATTAGCCAAGGATACGTGACTTCCTGTATGCTTGTGTGTGTGTGTGTGTATGTGTATGTGTGCGCTCTGTGGGGGTTGTGAACAGGACTGCAATTTTTTCAACAGCTCCTTTAAAAGTTTCACAAACGTATCCCCATCAGAATAAAAGAAACCACAGTAATATATAGAAACTTATGAAAACACTAGATATGATAACTCATAGGAAAACAAACTAAGTTCACATAATACTTCCAACACTACTCACCCTCACTACTGTCGAGCCATTGATGGTTAGAGGGGGTCTGGATCTTTTAAAACCGATGATATATCCTTTTGTATTACCCACATTTAGGGAGTGGTTGTTGTCTCTGCAACATATGGCCAGTCTGCTCACCTCACTCCTGTACTGGGTCTCGTCGTTGTTGTTCAGACCCACAGCTATTGTATCGGCCGCAACTTGACAGAGAGGTTGGTATTGTGGATGGGAGTGAAGTCATGAGTCATCCAAGTAGGAAGCAGGGGGCTGAGCACATATCCCTGAGGGACTCCTGTGCTCAGCGTGATGGTGCTTGAGGTGTTACTGCCAACTTTTTCTGTCTGTGGTCTCCCAGTGAGAAAGTCCAGCAGCCATTTGCATAGTGAAGTGCTGAGACGGACCAGTTTGTGAATAAACTGAGGGATGATAGTGTTGAATGCTGAGCTGAAATCTATGAACAGCTTTCTGACATGGGAATCTTTTGTGTCCAGGTGCTGTAAAAATCTTGATGCACCGTGTGTTTTCTTGATGTTCTAATCAAGAAAACACATGATCATGATGATGCATGTCTACAGAAGCAATGATATAAAAAGTTCCGCGAGTAGGCCCACAACAATCAAAAACCGTATCTGATTTAAGTTTGGCATCAAGGACAAGGATATCCTCTTGTGTGCTTCTCTTTCTGTCATGTAACACTGTGGACACAAACATGGTGAAACCAAACAGAAAATACCAACAAGGAAATAAACTCAAAATATTATAACCCTACAAAGCTCAAAACTCTGGGTCTGAGACTCAGGGACCATGACACTTTTAGTGTGGCTGCAGTTTTTAGATGGATTTTAAAAGTCCAGTTGTCCACTTAAAATGACCCCTTGCATTTGCACGTCTGGAAATTTGCTGGTCTGCCAAAATGAGTATTGCCTGATCAGTTTCCAGTGATTGGTGGAGGTTGACGGCAGCTTTGAAGGCAGACCTACTCCATTTCCTCTTGCAGCCATGGCAATCTGCTAGCCACCAACATAATCACTAAGACGTTTTTGGTACAGTACCTTCTTTGCAACTGATGTCATCTTACCAACAGCCAGCAACTTCCAGGAGCCACTGCCAACCAAGTAGCTGGTGGTTGTATCACGTCCAACATAGCAGACAACTCTTGAGCAATGTGCAGGTGATGTCACATGACAATCCTCAACTGTTTTTAGGTGAACAGTCCTAAATTTCTAAGTCTTAAGCTGGAGGATTGTATAAGTGGGAGTAGAAGCATTCTGGGTCTTTTTTTGTTGTTGTTGGATACTGTGAAATAATCCCTCAGATGTCCTAAGGCAACTTTGGTGTATGTTATTATACACCAGTACACAGCACATTGTAAATGCAGGATTTTTTTTTAACCACACCAACACAGTCTTCACTAATCACTTTGTCTGCAAGATCCTCCACTCCCACAAAATTCAAATCAAGTTAAAGGGTTCCTGTTTCAACACGCTAGAGGATCTAAGATCTGGAAACAGATATGATGACCTTGAAAGAGACATTGGACAAAAGTTAATCAAATTTAATTGTATGGGCCAATACTCTGAACCTGATCACACCCTGCATATTCTTTATTCATATCTTTATATTGTTTAGTTTATATCAGTTGTCCTTTGACCAAAAAAATCTGCAGTTATACGCAAGTGTCCTACTATTGTTATGCTGATGCCTGCCATTTCTATGTCTCGTTTAGTTGGGAAAACAGAAAAATGTAGATTCCTGCATCCCTGCCATTAAGGACTAGGTTAGTTTTTGTTGTTTATTCTGATCATGTTTTTAATGGTGCCATCCCTCACCTTAAAATAAAATAAAATAAAATAAAATAAATAAATAAATAAATAAATAAATAAAATAAAATAAAATAAAATAAAATAAAATAAAATAAGGGGGGAAAAGTGTTAATAGTGTGAAACAACAACTGAAGTAGTGCGTGCGACATAATTTTAGGCACAGTGACACTATGCCTTTGAGGGACTGTTGATAATAATTTCCATAATGATGTGATTTTACTACCACCAATATTATTGACTGTCTCTTTTTGCATGTAATCTCTTGTCTCTGATTCACTGCTTTTGTGGTTGGTTCACAGATGGGTATGATATAGACACTAATATAAGAATATTCATACTATTATTACATGTGAGGACGTCATTGCTATTCTGTCCTTAAAAATGTAGATCATGATGGATAACATGATGTAAGAAAAAAAATTAAAAGATAAGGATGCATAGGAAATGTGAAATGACCAAAACAATAAAGCTATAAAGCCGTTACTCAGCTAAAAAAATTAATACTTCTATGGAAGCCCTATTTACAAACCTTTTAATTCATTTTCATTCAGACCAAATTAAATGGAGCAAAAGCAGTTTGAAAAAAATGCAGCCTTACAAACAAAAATTATGTGTCACAGTGCTCTTTAGTGAATTTAAAAAGGGGGAGGATCACAACATTGTGAATTACATGTTCAGTTTTTTTGTCCTGTTTAATTCTGCTCCCCACTTGTTTTTTTTTAACTGTCCTGTTAAAGCCCTTCACATGGTGGAAAATTCGTATGTTTGCATAAAATGTCAAAAACACATGAATGAGCTTGTTCTCTGAATGCCACACGGCAAGGGATCTACAACACAGGATTTCAACAATGCAGATAAAATGGCAGTCCTAGGTTGAGGGGTGACGAATTGAATCTGACACTAAAGATAGCTTTCAAAGTTCCTGGCAACTCTTTCAGGGCTGTAAACAGGGCCTGTGGGGAATCTCCACCGGTGAGGGACATGATGCACGTCTCACACAGCTTGTGTCTCTGAGGACTGGATAAAATCTTCCCAATGACATGTATGTACATGCTTCCTCCATACTGTTCAGAGATGAGCACAGGGTCTCCTCCCAGGTGGGGTTCTGTCTCTCAGGTGCACTTGATGCCCCCCAGGTTTTCTTGTGAAAGGGCTTTTGTTGCAACAGGAGCAGGGACATATGATGCTACGATGTATGAGTTTGGGCATTTTCTTCAATTTCCCAGGATGGTAATTCACAGTTTGCTCCGAGTGAAATGGAATCCAGCAGCTCTGATGTTGATGCTGCCATCATCTCAGAGCTACCACGTAGCTACGCAGGGTAGGATGGTCATTAAAACCATTGTATTCTCGAATGAGGCAATGCAGGTTCTCTAATGTATAAATGTGTAAAGCTTTCAAAGGCACAGGAATGACATGACCTTTCACCAAACCAGGAGCTCCTCACTCATGTGACAGAAACCTCTCAGACACAAGTGCCAGCCCTCGTGCAAAGGATGACTCCTGCAGATCCTCTTTCGGCAGTTGGATGGAAATTTCCAGGATGCCACAATGTCAGAAAAGGATGAGAACATTGCCACTGCATCTACAAAGTTACTCCTGATCACCGCATGCTTGGAAAGATGACAATTGACTGCACTGGAATTGACAAAGTTACAAATAGGATCAGCAGTTTCCAGGGAAATAGCCATGTCCCTGACTTCGGGGAGAAGCATGTCGAGTCTTCATTGGTGCAGCCACAGAGTGAGAGAGCACTTGTGCAGCAAGCGAAACCCAGATCTTCAAATCCAGAGATGACATCCTGCTCCTTATAGCTGAGAGATGGACTCAGTTTCATCCCATCAAGGGACAGGCTGACATACTTTTCATGCTCCTCCAGAGCTTAAGCACGGAAGTGAAGCATCTCCAGCAGTTGTGGGCAGAACCCCACAGAACGAATCATGTCACCATTTTCTCAGTGTTTGTGGGCAGGGAAAGCTGAATCCAGACCGTCGAAGAACATTGTAGGCCCCGCTGTCCCGAAAGCGGGAGGCTTGCTCGTTGACTACATGTGAGCCAGTTTATTTGGACATGGTAACTCAGCTTGTTGCTATTCACACTCGCTGACCCACTGACTCACAGCATGGGGGGCTTATTTATCTTTGTCAGTTGGAAATTGATGCAGTCCTTACTTTTGACCCATCCTGAGGTCCGTGAACTTTTACTGTTATTGCTGCAGTTGATGGTACAGCAAACTCGGGAACCTTTGGTGTTTATTCTTACAGACATTTAGAAATCTTTTAGACACTTAAATAAATAAAGTTTTGGATTGAAAACACACCGAGCAAGAAGGTCAGGAGGTAGACAAAAACAGCTTCTCTCATCAACAAATGGATTGCTGGTCAGTGGTAGGCTGTTCGTCACACCTGAATTCCAATGTCATCCTCTTATTTCAAAAACCATTCAACGTCAAAGAGCTGGTAAGATGACATATAGCTTGTGGTGGTAGCCTTGTGTTTTCCCTCACTATTGAGGTTTCTTTCCCCTGCGGTTTCTGCCCTTTGAGAGCCCTCAAGCTATTATTGCATGCTTTCTCTTCTCTCTCCTGGCCTTCAATGGCCCTCAAACCTTTATCACAAGCTTCTTCTTCTCGCTCCTGGTCCTCAACGGCTCTTTACTGTAGGCCTTCTCGTCTATCTCCTGGCCTATGTAACCTTGAAGCCTTTTCACAAACCTCCTGTCCTTCCTGCTGGCTTTCACTCACCCTCAAGAATTATCACAGGCTTATGTCTCTGCGCTGCTTTTATTTATTTGACAATTTGAATCCGAAGGCTTCTCTTAGTTGTCTTTCTTCACCAAACTTTTTTATGCCAGTGTTATGGCAATAATATGTGCATTTAATGTTATGCTGCAACTAACCTGTAATGGGATTTATTAGAACTTCCCTGCCATTCTAAAAACACTCTTTTCTGGGGCATCCTGTCCTACTTCCTACCATTGTTGGACTTGTAACGTCTTCAGAGTCTAATCAATCATCCTCTATTCCAAATGCTTTAAATCTTAGTGCTCTTCTGTCATTCTGCCTTTCACACTGTCATTCACGTGACCCCTCATCCTCGCCATCTCCACCTCATCCTGGCCTGTTATTGAGTCTCATCCAAGACTCCACCTGCTTCATCTCTGCCACCGCCACTGTCTAGAGTCCTTGGGTTGGTCCTGTCCTACTTCCTACCATTACTGGACTCCACTTTGCTGTGTACTGTCATCAGAGTCTAGTTGCCAACCAATTTATTCTTCAATAAATCATGTTCATTTTTTTCAAATGATCTCTCCTTGTTGACTTTTTAAATCACTACACCATATACCTCCACACCGTATACCACTCTTGGCTTGGATAATTAATTACTGTGGTCCATGTTCAAAATAAATAATCTTTTATTTTGCCTTATTTTCTAGTATTTTGGATTTTTTTTTAATTCTGTGTGGTTTTGAAAGGTGCAATAGCAATAAAGTTTATTATTATTATTTTTAATATTGTATTTTGTTGTGTCCCATCAGGATACAAATTGAGATGCTGTTTATAGTGGTCTACTACTAGTCCTGTTCATTACATGTGAGACATAAGGCTGCAACTTGTGACCTCCACCCACTGAACGAGTGAATTGTGGCATCCTCAGAACCTGTCCCAGCCATCTTAGACACTTTGTTTCTATAGGAGATTTTTTACAGACAGTTCTTCGGTATAGTTGTATATTTGAGCATTTGTTTTTTTCAGAGCCTATTGCATATTCAGTGAAGACACCCATTGTGGAGGACCTCAATTGCTATGTTTTCAAGCTGTATGAACATAGTCCACTGTATGCCTTTTAGTGCATTTGCCATGGTTCTGGGAATTATCAAGTCTCCATCCATGGAGTTCCATAGGTTCTAAAGATCCTCCATAGGCTGCTACAGTGGGTATTATCAAATGTTTTCTTGAAGTCTGTGACATTGATGCAGAGGGATGCATTGCATTTTAGACACTACCCAATGATATTAAGTAGAGTGAAGAATTTGGTCAGTCATCCTGTGCTCTTAGTAGTTGACTCCTTACAACTCACCTTGCAGAACACCTTATTGGGAATGGAGTAGTGGAAGATCCCTTGCCAGTTCTCACAGTTCTTTAGGTCACCCTCGGTAGTTTTATTATCCGACTTTTGCATCAGTCTTGTGGCCTGTTTTCTGTCTGCCAAACAGATCTGAACAGATCTGTCTATATTCTGATTTCTGCTAGTCAGTGCCTATTGCCTTGCTGTTCTCCAGACTTTTAATGTTCTTTCTTTTTTCATTTTCTGTTGGCACGATGATTTCTAGGTCTTCAGGGCTGGATCAGACTGGTTCAGTACCTTCTGACAGTATTTTGTTTATCTTTTGGATGTTCCCTGCTTTATTGATATTCTTTTACAGTCTCTGTCCTTTACTGGAGTTGATCTGTTTGGATTTTCTCCACCCAACTGTGTGATCTTGTACACTGTGCTCCGTTACTGCTGCTTCTCCTGCACTTCTGACATATCTTCTATGTAATTATGCTCGTCTTGCATTTTTCTTTATATCCTTTTTTTCTGTGTACATGATTTATACAGAAAGAAAGGTTATACACATTGAGTTTGAGTATAATGAAATGTCCTATATAAATAAAATTACCACTGCCATTATGATGGAATATGAGGGTAGGTCCCTGTGAGAGGACAGTTCTCCCAGATCCCCTTTGTCTGCACTAATAACTGAGGATGTCCAGGTCAGCGCTGAATTGGACGGCTCTTGGTGTCTCACACACAGTGCTCCATGTTTCTTCACAGTTTGTTTTTCAGAAAACTTTCCATCACTCTTCTGATGTGCTGGAGAGGGGTTTGTTCAGAAGATGTCACATTGTTGCTAAGGTTTCTTGTAGGTTTTATGGTCATTAGAGGTTATGTAATATAGTGCTGTTTTACTGCATGGGGCTGTTATCCCTATGTTCAACCCCAAGCCTGGTGGACCAGGTCTGGATTCTGGACTTCGACCCGTCGAGAGCTGAATCCCCGGCAGATGTAGCTCTTAGGATCACACAAGTGAGCCCGTCACACCAAGGTGACAGAGCATGGTCTGTTTGTGGTGGCAGTGGTGCAATAAGGTTTCACATATGCTTTCCTAATGATTTTTTAAATTTTAAATAAAGTGCCTCTCTGGAATTTTTATTCCTAAGTGGAAAATGTAAAAATATTCAAATTTCTTTTAAGGTTCTCTTCCGGCAGTTGGATTCCAATTCCAGTGTTGAAGGACGGTAGTTGTTACGCTCTGCAGCCTCAGTGAGATTTGCGTAGCACCACATGAATCGGTCTCCATCTCCTCCAGCCCTCATATCAGATCTGCAATGGCTCCTGTAACAGCTGCTTATGCATTTTAGAATATATTTGGTTAAATCCACAAAGTGCACTGAACTAAAGAACTAGCAACAGCATGATTCAGATGACCACAGCCTGTTCACGAAGAAAATATATCTACTGAAGCTCACAGCAGAAATATGAGCTTCAGTAGATATGTCCAAGTAATACACATGTTGAATATATAGTGTATAATATGGGATTTCAGAGGCAGTAATTTTCTCCTCATCGCAGGTTGACAGTGTTAAATCCTGCCCCTGTTTGATTCTTTGGCAGAACACTGACGAATCCAGCACTCACGCTGTTTCACGCCATTTCATTATTCAGCAGGAAAAAAAAGTTGTAGCTCAGGGCTTTTTTATTGATGAGGAATTATTTAATCTAGTTTCTAAAACCATTACAGTGAAGTACATTTTGTTTTTATGCTTCACAGGCACAACGGGTCACTGGCCAATGGGGACAAAGGTCGCAGAAGAAGTCGTCTGGCCCTTTACAAGAGACCCAAAGCCAACGGGGTCAAACCTGATGTTATCCATAATGTCTCAACTCCTTTGGTCTCAAAGGTAAGAAGTCAGTTTCTTATAGTTTTAAACAATACTTTTTTTCTTCTTACTTCCTCTAGCACTAAATTGACACAGATCTTAGCAAAAGGTGATGTTACATCAAAGGGTTTAAAAGTGTTTTGGTTAGAGAGAGGCCTCGCCCTCGAGCAGCTGCTCTCCTCTGTACCAAGCGGACCGGCATGTGCATGTGTGTGTATTTCTTCTGCGGCTTGAATATTAAATGTCTTCATTTTTAATTAAATTGTTTCATAATTTTTAATTAAAGTGTTTCAGGGCAGCATGGTGGCGCTGTGGTTAGAACTGTGGTTAGAGTACCATCTGGAAGGCCTGGATTTGATTCCACCTTGGCCCGGGCGTCTCTCCCCGTGTCTGCGTGGGTTTCCTCCCACAGTCCAAAGACACGCACTTACTGGGGTTAGGTTAATTGGCTATGCTAAATTGTGTGAATGAGAGCGTGAATGGTTGTCTGTGATTTTGTGTTGGCCCTGCGACAGGCTGGCGACCTGTCCAGGGTGTACCCTGCCTCTCGCCCTACGTCAGCTGGGATAGGCTCCAGCCTCCCCGCGACCCTGAAGAGGATAAGTGGAAGTGAAGGGATGGATGGATGTTTCAGCTGTCTTCCTTCACAAACAAACGAACACGTCATAACAGTATCTAAAAAATCTTTGTCCTCCAAGTTCGGGTCCTCTACCAGAGGCCTGGGCTGCGCTCTTCTGGACCCCCAAACTGGGAGAGTGGCTCCAGCAGATTCCAGGAACACCAAACGAGATTTCTGTCCTCAGTCCTGGTAATGAGTTCTGAATGAGCAATAAGCCGCAGTCATGCTCTGCTCATGCAAACCATATCACAAAAATAAAATTAAAGGGACAAGAGATCTTATTTTTGCTTTAACTTTTTATTATGCAATCTGCTGTGTTTTTTTTTTTGTAATAGCCACAGAAAAGTCGTATCGACATGGAGATCGGTTGCCTTTAAGTCTTTCATTTCTGCCATCAGTGTGGCATTTCCCTGCGCTAAATCAGATCTAATTTACAGCAAAGAGGAAGAATGTCAACAACTGCATAAACAAACCCAGAAGTGGTTATTCACTGTTGGCAGTTAATGATTTGTCTTCGGAGACACATAAGTGGATAAAATAAAAAGTGCTTCTTTGTCAGAGGAAGAATTTGAAGAGGGAGAGCAATAGAAGATGTGACAAAGCAAACATTAACAAACTGAGTTCTTAACCCAGAGATGATTGTCAGGATTGCAATTTAAGTCTAATTTTATTTAATATGTAAATAAATTAACTTGCTGTTCAGCTGGATCAATGTGCTGCTCCTGGCCTCTATTTTATGTGGATGGCACAAGGAATTATAGCAACAGCTGGACGTGTAGGAAAGATATTGCTATTGCTGAAGAACATGTACTGGTCAAAAATGACTCCAAGATTCCTCTCAGTGTTACTGGAGGGCAAGGGAATGCCATCCATCCATCCCTTATCTTCCACTTATCCGGGGCCTAAGCAGAGAAGCCCAGGCTTCCCTCTCCCCAGCGACCTCCACCAGCTCATCAGGAGGGACCCCAAGGCGTTCCCAGGGAATGGCATCCACAATAAGTGTCTGTGTTTTTAAGGTCTGTAAGGCCGAGTACAATAACTTCAGTTTTTTCTGAATTTAGAAGCAATAATAACATTGTGGTTTTTCAAAAGCTCCCCAGATGTGAGGTAAACAAATACAAATTCACTATAAATAATCAAATCAGTGACCTGAACACACAGGGCCCACATGTAGGTCTGTGAATGCAACAAAAAATACTAATGAACCTGGTTTGGTGATTGCAGTTCCTGTGTTGAAGCACAGAACCTCTCAGCTGTCATAGTGAGCTCACCTATTTCTGTTTACACACAGGCTTTTACATTACCAGCATATTCACATCATTTATCTGGTTATATGTTAACAAATTTGTAAGTGGACGGCCTCTTCGGCCACTCGTTGGTTTTCTCCAATTCCTCTTTTGCATTGCAGTGTGACTTTGTGATGGTGACTTTGCTGGACGTGTTCCTGGGAAGACTGGCAGCTGTCTCCAATGTTTTCCACTTGTGAATAATCTCTGTTCATGGTATAATAATGGACTTCACCTTGTTTGGAAATGACTTCCAAAGCCTTCCCAGACAAGCAGCAATTGCTTCTTTAGGCTGAATGTTGTTATCTTCTCTCCTTGTCATAACACCCCCCCCCCCCCCCCCCCCCCCCCCCCCCCCCACACCCACCACCCCCACAACCCCCCCCCCACCCCCTGC
>VUQJ01030543.1:0-10657 GCA_015108635.1 Andinoacara biseriatus
CAGAAATTATCATTCACATAAAGCGATGTACCCGACTAAGATACTGGGTAATTTCCATCTGCACTCCCTTGGCCTTGGGTTTTTTTTTTTTTTTTCTGAATGTTTTTTTTTTCTAGACAAAAATAACCTCCATTATCAAATTTTGATGGACAATACTTTTCACTGTTCTGCAAAAAACACTGTTCATTACCACCTTTGGATGTTATTTTACATCTCTTAATAGGAAGAGCTCAAGGTTCATATCCAAAATCTGACCCAGGAGTTGTTGCTGCTGCGCGACGCCCACCAGAACCAGCTCAATTCCCTCCATGATCAGGCCACTAAGACCTGCAGACCCAGGGCCATGAGTGACATCGGCCAGTGTCGCCAGGCTTCCATCAGACTCCAGCGAAGGCTCAGCGGCAGCATGAAGACACTGGAAGGCTGGTATGAGCCACGCCTCACTGCCCTGCTAAAGAGAAGGCAGTTTGGGGAGGAAGCCTTGAGAAAAACCAGGGAGCAGGCGATGGACCTGAGGGCCAGGCTGAGGCCTCTGAGAGAGGAGATAGACAGACTGAAGGTGCAGAGATCCTGTCTGCAACAGAGGATCAGTCTTATGGAGGCAGAGAGGAAGGAAAGCATCGTACAAAATAAGGTACAGGATGGGTAGGATATAAAAGATTCTCAGTAAAACTAGATTACAATGTTTTCATTTTATCCAGGAGACTATGGAGAAACTACAAGAGACCCTGAAGGAACTAGAAGTGGAGCTTGAGGTTCAGAAAAAGTCTAAGAAAGGTTTGGAAGATCTTAAAGAAGGCCTTTTAGCAGAGCTAACATTTCTGAGGTGGGTTTACACCAATCATTACAGCTTTAACTTACTCAAGTCTATATAATAAATGAACAAATGCCTTTTCTTACAGGGGCTGTGAACTCAGTGATACTACAGAGGAAGACTCATAATCTAGTGGTTCCTAATCAGACATGAGACCAAATCACAGCACTAACATTAAATATTTGAAAATATGGTCTTCTGAGATGTGCCAAGAAACAAAGCAAATAGATTTACTGTAAATATTTTTTATATGAATATACTTAAGAACACAAAAGATCAGATGCAGAGAAATAAAAACACATACAAGTGACAATACACAATTTGGGGAACTTCATTCTACAAATTCCAAGCAAATGAAAAGAATCAACCTACAGTATGTACAATAACATTTAAAAACGGATCTCCACAGAAATGTTTCTGCTCAACTAATGAAGACGAAAGAAATAAAACCAACAAAAAGCACACTTAGATGATCATAAACATGTCTGTGGTTTCATCACAAGCCAGATTTCAGTTTGAAAAACTAAAAAGGTCTAAAAATCTGATCATTGCAGACCTTGTCTTAAATATGTCACATAATGACACGGCAGCATTTTATTCTTTTATTTTCTACAAAACACTGCTGCCCAAAATGTATTTTAAAAAGACTGCTTTTGCACCCAGCGCTGGTAAAATGATCCATTTTTAATGAGCAGGTCAAAAGAAGAAGTCGTGTGGAGACTGGACTCATGCCTGCACTTCTGAATCTGCAGCACCTTCTGGGTCCTCGTCATTGTAGATATTTTCAGCCTGCAGAAAATTGACAAAAAAGCTTAATTAATTTAACCGCTCTTCTGTCTTATAATAAATGCACTTTATTACTCAAATTCTGTTGTGTCATATTTTGCTTTACAAAGCCTTTACCATCTGCCACACTTGCATGATGTTGTCCTCTGATACTGAACAGATGACCCACGGCTCGTTGGGGTTCCAAGAGAAGTCTGAGATCTTAGCCGTGTGTCCTCCGTGGATGAACTAAAAGGAAATGGAGCAGGATTTAGCACACTGCTCAAGATTCAGTATAAAAACTAAGACAAACCTAATATTCGCCCTCAACATCACAGTATTTCCTCTCACACAAACTTTGCTTGGGTATACTAACAGTCGCCTAAGTATATCTTCCTATTTATTTTAATTTTTCCATTTGTTCTAAGAACAAAGCAATTGGTTTATTAGTGGAAAAATCTCTGGCTCTTACTTTGAAAGTTTTGTCACTGGTTACCTGCTAGCCCTGGCCCTTCCAGTGTGGTGGTACCCTGACCAGGTCATTGTTATGGTGATTAGCCCTATCTCTATAGAAAATTGTGGCTGCCTGGGCTCCAGCTCTACTGTCCTGAATTCCAGCTGCTGACAGTAGTCCCTGTACTGTCCTAGAGATCTGCTGCTAGCTGGACTAACAACAAACTGCAGCAGGTGGAGAACTGCTTCATGTGCCACTACAAGCACCTGTCTCAGGCTGCTGAGCAGAACAATGACCACCATCACCAGCTGCAATCCAAGACAGCAGACTCTTACTGGAGAGTGTGCATCTTTTTGTGTGCAGGAAACACTGCATCATCATTGCTGTCACAACTCACCAGCAGCTCAGGAGGGCCGTCCTCAGCATCCTCTGGTGACTGCTCCTCTCCAATCTTACTGAGGTCCCAGACGTTGAGCCGTCTATCTGTGCCGCTGGAAGCCAGGATGGTTTCGTTATGAGGAGACCACTGCACCTGTTGGGAAAAGATGTGGATGCAAAGTGCTTGATAAATATTATATATACACAAATAATTAAAACAGTCTAATGGTGCATTCACACACACCATGTAGCAAGGTTACCGCTTGCAGTACTTTGGTGAATAAAGTCACCATTATTACATATATACACAAAGAATCAAATCTGTCCTCCTAAAAGCCAAGGGTCTGAGCAAGAGTTCCACTAATAGTTGGAATCAAGTTACAGTAACATATTTTCACAAGATACTACTACAATATTATTCCTCTGTTTCCATCTAAAGTCAAACTTCAGTCACACAGCTCTAGCTGCCAACTTGGCCTCCATTTGTGACTGTCAGTGGAATCAGGAGAGAATGCAATCTACAGAAGAGTCTCAGCTGATGGGTTTTCATGACGCAGCATGAAGCAAAGATTTTGTTTCCCAAAGTTGAAATATTTTAACTCACGCATCAGCCAGCACTGTTTTGCTTCAATTCCCCTCATTGTATTAACTTTGTAACTGCCTCCTGTGAAAACGTCCCTTTGTGTTAAGTGTGAATCCACCATAAGAGCCTCCTGACACTTTGTCATTTGTCCTGGTATCATTTGGTTAATGAATTATACCAAATAATACTTAAATAATAATTAAACTGGATCCTTTGCCTCACTCCACAATGCAGTTATTGAGCTGAGTCATTAAAGATTTCTTTTTTAATTTTATTGACCAGGGTTTACACAAAAACTACAGATTAACTGAGCATTTCACTTCTTACCTGGAAGATCTCGTCCTTGTGAGACTCAAACGAGTGGAGCTTCAGCTTCAGATTCCTCAAGTCCCAAAGAGCCACAGTCTACAAATAAATGGCGTCAGAATCAGTACAGTATGAACGTGCTGTGTACTGTAACTGTTGAAAGAAAGACGCCTCACCTTATCTGCAGAGCCAGTGGCAAGAATGAACTCGCTGTAAGGATTGAAAGACAGGCAGTTGACCTCAGCAGTGTGGGCGTCAACTGCATGGCTGGGTTTGGAGGTGTTGTTGGACCGCGTGTCCCAACTGTTCCAAAACAGACAAAAGCAACACTGTCAAGAAAATGTTGAAACTGAACAACAACTTTGTTTCTAATGAGTCATCTCTGAGGCTGCTTACATCATGAGTTTCTGGTCATCTGCCACAGATCCAAACAGTGATTCGTGGAGCAGGTGCCAGGAGACATCCTCCACCACAGCAGTGTGGCCTGTGAAGATCGTCTTGGCATCCACGATCTTACCCTCTTTGGGAACTGTGCTAATATCCCACAGGCATATAGTCTGCAAAGAACACAGAGGAACGTTTTCTTAAAAAAGTACCAAGTGATTTGGGATGTGATAGAAAGGAAATCAACATGAATAATTCAGGCATATCAGGTCAGGTTTCTTACGTGGTCATCAGAAGCACTGAGGAGACAGCCGCTAAGGTTTGGGTTCCATGAGAGGCCATAGCCCTCCTTCTGGTGACCCCTCAGACGAAGATCTGGGGTGCATTCTCCAGAAGGGTCTCCAATAATAATAATAATATCAAGTGTTACAAAAATATGCAGAGCTTCAAATGTAGCCACACATTATACATTTTGCAAGAAAACGTTTTCTTCCTGCTAACCTACCAGGCTTGGAGGGGTGCTTTGTGTAATCAAAGACCAGCACATCACTGGTAGGGGTCTTGGTGGCAATGATGCAAGGATTCTGAGGCATGTAGCGGGCTCTGTTCACTTCTCCTTCATGGTTGATCTTGATCTCAATCTCTATTTTCCCACTAACAGATCCAAAGCCTCCAAACTCTAAAATAAAAAGACAACAGATCTGTAAGGTCTACATCAAACTTCTCTTCTAGTAGATTAGGTAGTCCACCAGACCTATGCACCAAAGATTTTTATTTATTTTTAGACAAAGTTAGAACCCTTAAATTAGGTGATCTATTTTCCAGGCCTACTGTTCCTGTTAACCAGTTTACACTTAATAAATGTTTGAAAACCATATTAAAGATTATGAAAAAATGAAATCAGTAAACTACTGTTTTACTTATTCAGCTGACATTCATTACTGCCCACCAGTCAAGGTACGCTAAATCAGTCATCACTGTGAAACTGAGATTAAATTTCTCCTACTGTTAAACATGTGCTACTTCCTTTTTATGATGGACATCTCTCATTTTCCTTTCTCTCTCCTCCTGTGAGCAGAGGTGCATGCAGACAGCCCTGCTGTTCTGTCTGTGCAGCCACACAATTACTTATGAGCAATAGCTTTTCTGGTGGAAGCATACATAGCTTTATTAATTAGATTGATAAAGTCAATATCATCCAAATTTACCGTCTTTAATTTATGAGTGTTTACAGTAGGGCTGCAACTAGCGACTATTTTAGTCATCAATTAATCTATCAATTATTCTGATGATTAATCAGATTTAAAAAAGGCACATTCTGGAGATTTTTCATTGAACCCCTTAAGCCTTTATTTTTTTAAAAATAAAATGTTAGAAATATATTGAAAGATGCAAATAAATAATTCAATATTTTTTTAAAATAAGATAAACATTATATTGCCTAAAATGAAATAACAGCATTTCTTCACTGAATTTGAACCAGATGTAGCTCAAACTATTCCACTTTTGGGTAAAACATATTTACAGACAAGGTAATTTTATCTTGTGCAAAATGTATATATATTTTTTACAGTTTTGGCTTAATTACTGCTCTGAATATGTTGTTTTTTTCAGCAAATGACCTTTTTTTGAGTCTGTACTCCAGTTAACGATTAATCGATTCCTAAATTAGTCTATTATTTCAATAATCGATTCATCATGATTAATCATTTCAGCCCTAGTTATTATTGCATATCAAAGTCCTTTAAGAACATATTGTAAGTTGCTCTTCGTCCCTTATAGCTGGTACTCTTATCCTCTCACCTCCTTTCTCGCTGTCATAGTGTGAAGCATCAAACTGGGCGTCGTCATTCGGCAGCTGAACACTGGCAATTACGAGATGATTCTGCTCATCAGATGTGTGCGTCCCCAGAACCAGCCTGTGCACACTGTAGTCCTTTCCCTCTGGTCTGTGGATGCATGGCATGAAATTTACACATTTGTGCCAATCTCTTGTCGTCTGAAAACGTGTTGCAGATCCTCATTTACCTGGTGACATCTGGCAGCCACTGAGCAGTAAGGCTGGGCCACTCCAGAGCATGGGTCATGACCAGATCATAGAGGAAAGGGGTGTTCTTCTTCCAGATTTTGTACTCCTCATTGATGACCCTTTCCTCCACGGCGTCATCAAAAGCCGCTGCAATAGTACCATTTAACACAATGCTAAGTTATAATAAAATTAAAAAACCCACACAGCATCTACTTGAGCAAGTCTTCTCCTGGTTTCAACACCAGCATTAGCGTTTAAGTTAATTTTATTGATAAAGTACCATTAGGACGCGATACGGGAGCTGCTATAGTGCATATAAATATATATTTTTTTAAATCCCTCTGAGGATTATTATAGTGCTGCATTGGTGAATTAAAAACCCTGGGGCTAGCAGCTAGCGCTAGCATGAGCTAACAGCTAGCTGACCGCTTTCTAACAATGAAAGGTGCTTTGGGCTGGCGCGCCAACCATCGCCGCTACATCCTCGTTCGCATTTTCTGACTCTTCTGACAGCACACACACATAAATAATGTTCTTATTCAAATATACGAACGCCCTTACCGTCTTTATCAGCCATTGGGTCGTTATTACACCGCTACTATTGTAAAAAAGAAGTATTTTTTAGGGAGAGCGCTCTGAAGACAGCACGACGTCTCGCAATGGCGCCAACTCCATAGAACGCGGCCAACCAATCAGCATCGACGACAAACCAGACAGGAAGTTATTACGCGACACATACTACATCCGGTGTTGTGCCTAAAAGTGTTCGTCTATCAAAAAGTGATTTCCGGTATTTGCCAAAAAATGATTGGTAGTATTTAACGGTTGTGAATAAGCTGGGTTTTTTTTGTTTTTTTTACTGTCCTGTTCGGCCGCTTTAGCAAGCAGAATCATTATCTGAATGCCCTGGTGTGCCAAACACATTTGTTTTGGCAAGGGTAGCTTTATAAACTGCTCTTAATCGTCAATTTATTTTTTCATATTTTTTTTCATTATTTACATGTATTATATGTATTGTGTAACAATGCAATAGCTGACAGGCAATGAGAAAGGAGAATATAGAGAGGAAAAAAGTGAGAATTTGATCCTTCAGAAGTACCTGAGGAGGGCAGTAATACCCCTGTTGTGTTTAGCCTGGCGGAAATCCACGAAGAAGAAGAGGCACTACCGCACCCGCACACAAACATGGTCTAGATAAGCGTTAGTCTTTCTAAACAAGTTTATATATCTACAATGGACGACCGTCAGTTAGACCTGACAGAGGCACAGGAAGCTGTCAAATCAAAGTACCCTCCGATCAACAAGAAATATGAATGTAAGTGTGAAGTTACAATCCTTAAAGTCGGAGCAACGCCATGGCGCTACCAGCCCGACAATCCAAGATGGCAGCAGTTTGTAAACAATAATAAAACCATAAGACTCGTGTTTTGTGTATTTGTGACTCGCTAAAGAAGACGACTGACTGAAATCAGATTGAGGTGACATGAAATGAGATGAAAGAGAGCTGTTCATAAATAAATACCTGCAAACCTCAATGAATTTAAGCAATGTTGTAAAAAAGAGTGGGACAAAATTCCTTCATGATGCAGAGTGACTGATAAAATCATAGAGAAAATGATTACTTAAGTTGCTGCTGCCAAAGGTGGCTCCACAAGCTGTTCAATCATGAGGTGCACTGTAAAAACCAAACTTTTCACATGACTGCATCCTGATGAACACAGAAATGAAAGTTAATTAGGAGTGCTTCAAAATAACTGCTCAAATAAGTGCCTGCAGACATTTCAGGATGGTTGCCTAATGGTGAGACTGGCTCCTAGAAAGATTTTAATACAATCAACTCATAATGTTACCTTGTATTTTATCATTTCAGACCTGGATCACACAGCAGATGTACAGTGAGTGTGTTTTTTTTTCGTACAGTAGATGCATGTTCCTCTGTTTTTTCTTAGTCTTTTCTTATAAGCTTCTGTTTTGTTTTGTTTTTCCCAAGAATTCACTCCTGGGGAGACTCTTTGGAGGAAGCCTTTGAGCAGTGTGCTATGGGTATGTTTGGCTACATGACAGACACGGAGACGGTGGAACCGATAGATACAGTTGAAGTGGAATCAGAGGGTGAGCGTCTGTCACCTTAAGTTCAACAAATCCTGCAGTCGTACCTGTGTCACTCATGATGTTTGCAGAGGAGATGAGCTAAAATCTGTGTGCATTTGTTTTTCTTAAAAGGTGAAGATATGGAGTCTCTTCTCTTCCACTTTCTAGATGACTGGTTATACAAGTTTAGTGCAGATCTTTTCTTTGTTCCCAGGGTGAGTAGCTTGGTTACTTTTACTTGACATGTACTTTAGTCTTCTTTTCTATAAATGATTGTGTATCTGTTATAGTTCTTAAGTGCGCTTGAGTTCTGGAGCTTCACTTATAAAACAGATTAGTTTTGAGATTAAATATGACTTAAGTGGAAAAGTATAACATTTTCAGTTTTAATTCAAGAAGTTTAACAGAAGTGTTGCATTAACTGTTTAGGAGTTCAAACCATTTTTACACGTAGACCCTCGTTTTCAGAGGATGGAAAGTAATTGGATTTAGAAGCAGTTTCACAACCAGGTGAGGCCGTGCTTCCCGATTTTTTTATGACAGCTTAAGCAGACCAAAGGTCTGGATTTGATTCCAAGTGTTGACGTTGCATTTTATAGCTTTTCACTGGAAGTCTCAATATGAGGTCCAAAGAGATGTTTATACACGTGAAGGAAGCCGTCTTAAGTCTGAAAAACCAAAATAAACATTTCATGGAGACGACAAACACTTTAGTAAGCGGCAAAATCCACGATGTGCTGCATTCTGTAAAAGAATGAATGCACCGTCCAGCTCAGCAACACCAAAAGGCCCGAAAGACCACAGAAGACATTTAAAGTGGATGTCGTACTTTTGTAGTACTTTTGTTAAACCCCTTGAACTAAAGCTGAAAGTCTGTACTTCACTTAAATCTTGATTGATTGACTTTATTAAATCCAGTGTGGTGGTGTGCATGAGCAGCATTATAAAGATTGTGTCATTGCCCCCAAAAAACAAGCTAACCTCACTGCACGTGTCTGTCTTCTTTCTTCTCTACCCTGAGAGATTGCATTTCTATTTTGGCTGCTCTTGTGGTAGCTGGTCATCAGTTTATTAGACATTTATAGATTACAGAAGCGGCTTTAGCAAGATTTTTATGCACAGCATATCTGTAGGCAGCGAGCAGGAAATTGCTGAGGAAGGTATGTGTCCACATAATTGTGTTCCTCATCTTTCTGTGGTTTAAATAGTGTGAATGCATGTGGTATGAACTTTCAGGAATCGTTTCACTTTATTTTACTGTTGAGCGCTTTAGTTTCTAATATGCTGTATTAAATACAATTGAATTACTGATGCTCAAATTAATGAAAGAGCTTCTATCATTCCATACAGTCTGAATAATATTTTTCAGGTTTTGCATAGGGAACTACTATATGTAAAAAAAAAATACAGATTTTCAAATTAATAAAATTAATACACAATTTTGTCTGTTTCTTTAAAAATATTACAGCCATCTCTAAATAATACAGGCTTCAGGTCCCTTTTTTATTGGTCCTTGCTTATGTTTTAGTTATTTAGTTTCTACAGTTATAATGTGCTAATAATTGTGTCATATCTGTTCATCAGGAAGTCAAAGTTTTGCATATTGACAGAATGCGCTTCAGGATTCGCTCCATTGGGTAAGTTTGCATTCCTGAAATAAGGGACAAATATGTGCTGAGATTTAATTACTTTTGTTTTAGCCAAGCTGTTTGAGAAACATTGCTTTTAAAATACTGCATACAATTCAAACCTAATCTGAGGTGGACCAACTTTTTAATTAGTTTTAAGCCAAAGATCACACTTTATTTGTCTAATTTATTTCTTAAAGGTTAAGTTTTTGTTGTGTTACCTGAGATCATCATGAAAAGGATGTGCAAAAAAGTTCAAATAAAGTCTATTAGTGTCTGTTTCTTATTTAAAAATGTGCTGCATAGAGTCATGTAGAATATACAAAAGATGATTGGGTATAAAAGGGTACTGTCACTTTCACACACCTGATTTTTCTTTGGTTTGTCAAAGGTGGGGGGAAGAATTTTCCCTGGAAAAGCACCCACAGGTGAGCCAGAAATGCAAATAAAAGGATGCTCATTAGAAGTAATGCATAAAATGAATAGTCACCTGTATATAGTTGTAACACAACCGCAGTAACTTAGACTTCCTTTGTTGTCCTTCTAGGGAACCGAGGTGAAAGCCATCACATACTCTGCAATGCAAATCCACGATAAAGAAAAACCAGAAATATTTGCCATCATTGATATCTGATATGACTTTAAGAAGAAGCTCATGCTCCTGGTTCAGTGGAACTGGAAAGTCTGCATGGCTGCTTTAAGTGGTCTTTTAATTGAAGACACTGATGTTTTTGACTAGGAAAATCTTGTTTCCTACATGGTGGTGGAACTTAAATGAGATTTGTGGGAATAGCAGTGATTTGGAGGGAACACACCGAATGGAACTATAAAAACTGTTTACCTAAAGTCATAATTAAGAAATATAAAGTCTAATTTAGAATGATGTATTGTTATTTTTTTAAAATACATTTAGCATAAACTCGGTTTCATCAGCTTTTGCAGATTGTTATTCTTATTTCTGACCATTTTGAAGGTGCGTTAATGTGTTACATGTCATTGTAAATCAATCAGCAAATGTTTACTTTTCAGATGGCATCGATTCAGTGGTCACCTGTTTCTCAATTTAAAATCTCAGTTTTAATCTCAGTTTTAAATATGTTACAGTGGAGTGGTCACTCTGGGATCGATATTCGAGCGTAGAATTGCATGTCAAAAACAATTATGCACAACTCGGAGCCCCCCCCCCCCCCCCCCCCCCCCCCCCCACCACCCCCCCCCCCACCCC
>VUQJ01030544.1:0-28444 GCA_015108635.1 Andinoacara biseriatus
GAGAATGTGCTCTAGATAAGCACGTGAAGATTTAATTGAAATACTAAAATAGCAGCACGGTGGCGTGGTGGTTAGCACTGCTACCTCACAGTTTGAATACCATCTGGAAGGCCTGGGTTCGATTCCACCTTGGCCCGGCCTCTCTCTCACTGTGTGGAGTTTGCATGTTCTCCCCGTGTCTGTGTGGGTTTCCTCCCACAGTCCAAAGACATGCACTTACTGGGGTTAGGTTAATTGGCTAATCTAAATTGTCCATAGGTATGAATGAGAGTGTGAATGTTGTCTGTGTTTCTGTGTTGGCCCTGCGACAGGCTGGTGACCTGTCCAGGGTGTACCCCGCCCTTGCCCTATGTCAGCTGGGATAGGCTCCAGCCCCCCCACGTGACCCTGAAAAAGGAGAAGCGAATGGATGGACTAAAATATCTTTATATAGATAAAGCCTATGAGTTGTATGAGCCTTCATACAACTCAATGGTAAATCTGATCTCATTTCTACTGTCAGAATGTAATTAGAGATATTAAACACGTGTCATTAATACAGAATTTGCTCATATAGTCTCCATACAACCACAAGAACACCGTCCCAACCATAAAAGGGTGGAAACATCGTACCTCGGGGTGCTTTTCTGCAAAGGGGACAGGACGATTGCACCGTATTGAAGAGAGGATGGGGGGGTCGTGCATTGTGAGATTTTGGCCAACAACCTCCTTCTCTCAGTGAGAGCATTGGAGATGGCTCGTGGCTGGGTCTTCCAGCACGACAATAATCCCAAACACACAGCAGGGCAGCTAAGGAGGGGCTCTGTAAGAAGCATTTCAAGGTCCTGGAGTGGCTGAGCCGGTCTCAGACCTGAACCCAACAGAAAGTCTGTGGAGGGAGCTGAAACTCAGTCCTGAAACCTGAAAGATCTGGAGAAGATCTGTAGGAGGAGAGGGCCAAAATCCTGCTGCAGAGAGCAAACAAGAACTACCGGAAACGTCTGAGGTGTGTGACTGCAAACGAAGGTTTCTGTACCAAATATTAAGTTCTGTTTTGTATCTGTATCAAGTACTTCATGCAATAAAGTGCAACTTAATTATATAAAAATCATACAATGTGATTTTCTAGATTTTTTTTTTAGATTCTGTCTCTCACAGTTGAAGTGTACCTTTGATAAAAATTAGACCTCTCCATTCTTTGTAGGTGGGAAAACTTGGAAAATCTGTATGGGAGGGAAATACGAATTCATATGTACACCCACATATTTATTATTTTACTGGTTATAAACTTCCCCTGAAACCCTTTAACTGAACGTATTTGGATCACAGACGATGAAAGAAATGAACACGCAGTCTGTCCACATATTTTTGATCATCTAAACACATCCAAAGGTATGTGGACTCATCTCTGCACATGAAGCTGACCGACGTCTTTCTCCCTCACATAAACAGATTTTCCCATCATGCCCTGTTGTTTTGCCTCTTGATGACATCATCAGGTGAATGGAGGCAGCAGATTGTTTTTTTTTTTACCTTTTAAGTCGGGTATTAGTATAAAAATGAAAGCCTCTTACGGCCTGAAATGAAAATCCTCTGAGTGTTTAAGCTGTGGCCAACAGACTGTGTTCAGGTATCAGTTCAGTTTCAGCCCTATGGGCCAACATGATGATGGTGATGATGATGATGAAACATCCTCCTCCTCCTGTTTGGACACACAGCTTCTTGGCAGATTCACTAATTAATTAAAGAGATGATATTTGTGTTTGTGGGGGCTGAGCGGCTGCTGCAGGCGTGTGGATGCGCGGACGCAGATAAACCCAATTCTTTATCCACTCGGACAAATAGATGAAATGTATCAGAAAGCAGGTCTGTGGATGCAGAGGTGAGCTCACGTAGAGCAGCTTAACGCATGAAATCCGCTCTGAGTGGGAGCACTCTGCTGCATGTGAAGGTATAAATAGTGCTTGCAGTGGAAGTGGACTGCGGGGGGGCGCGGCGGTGGCATTAGAAGCGTATTAAGTGCAGTGGAAGCAGATAAGCTCCAACAGATGTGTTTGGGTGTTGACATTGTTTGTATTGCAATCTGATAGATCAAAATGTTTCACTCCACTAATAGGCTTTTATTTTGTACATTTTGGATTTACAACCAGCTCTCAACCCCCCCGCCCCCAAAATCCCGGGACGTGAAGCCACTTTTAACGAACCAGCCCAACACAAAACCTTAGCCCACAGAGATGCTTCCTGTGAATGATAAAAGGTTGTTTTTAGCTCAGCTTTCTCCAGAGTCACGCTTCAATTTTTGCATCCAAATTAGGAGTCCAGAGGAAACGTGAAACTGCTGATGCTGGTCCTCACAACCGTCCACCTCCTCCTGCAGGAAAAAAGATAAATGAGTGCGGAGCACCTCCTCCTCGTCCTCCTCAGAGAACCTGACAGCAACACATCCGGCCTCAGACAGGAGCCCAACTCACGCTGCTTATCTCACAGAAATGACGCCCAGCGTTACCACGTTATCTCCCTCCAAGCGCTAACTGACCCCAACCACAGAAACCATCTGTCCACACAGGAGCTTTGTCTCCACATGAACTACAACTCCCAGCGGCACACTGAGAGGGAGGACATGAAGCAGCATTACTGACTCAAACATAGAGAAAGCAGCACTGAGACTGAGGAGAAGATCCGCCTCCAAACCTGCTCATCAAATATAGCAATAATAGTTTCATCATTTAGTGCCCCAATCAGCTGCTTCAGTGTCTAACATGCTGATCTTGTAGATCTTTGTAGATCTGCCACTTCACTCACTGTGTGTATCAACCTTTCAGCATCAGCAGGTCATTTTTCTTCACCTGCTTTTGTCATCGTTTCAGCTTCAGCTCATTGACTCATCCACCTCAGGAAGGCTGCTGGAGAGTCCATCTGCAGCTTCACTGTTTGTACCTGCTGTCAGCACCCACACCTCCACTTTTTACCAAATAAATTAGCTTTTTCTTTTTTGCTTGAGTTCTGAAGCCGGTCCACTCATTAATGATTTTTTTTAATGATGCTTCAGCTGTTTTTGCTGTGCTGCGGCTGCAGCTTCCATTCCTTTCACAGAGTCGCTGATTCATTTCACATAAACACCATTTATGGCCACACCGAGGAAGCGCTCGTTACAGAGGAAACCCCCACTGCAGCCTCACAGACAGCTGATCCCAGCCTTCAGCTCTGCAGACAGAGGTCAAAGGTCAGGCCATTCAGCAATGTGTCACACAGTTTCACTTGCTCCTGTCAGATAAACAGGAAAGAAGTAACTTCTGCGGAGTGAAGTAACTAATTCTGTGAGTATTACTGTGAGTACTGAACACGTTCCTCAAACACTCTGCTGTGTTTACCTTCTGCACATTCTTGTGATATTAGGGTTTTTATTTCATTTGTTTGGTCACATGCTGGCTGCATTATTGATAACCACTTCATTATATAATGACCTGGGTTCACAGAAACAGATTGCTTTTACTTGAAAAAGTAGTTAAATAACAGAAAAATGAAAGAGTTTCAGTTACTCATCACAACAGAAATGTAATCTGAGTACTCTGATGCATTACAGGTAACAATAATCCAAACAACAACACAAATAAATAAATCAACATAGCACAAGGATGTCCATAAGTGGACCCTAGGTCGGCTCCAGTCCCATTGGACGTTCTGTACAAAGACAATAAAGGCGTTCTGCTGTCTTCTTCTAGTCGGGCGTTGGAAGGAATAGTTCGAGGACCTCCTTAATCCCACTGAAGCAGAGTCTGGGGACGAGGGGGGCGACTCGCCCATCACTGGGGTGGCTTTCATATGGAAAGAGAGCTTCCTATTACTTTATTTGCTTGAAATGAAACTGAATCAGAAGCATTTTCCAGTCAGAGATGGAGATCCTCAACCAGCTGACAGAGACGGTGATCACCTCAGCTGCTGGAGTTGGAGAAAAGTGAGGACACCCTCATCGTTTCAGTCCAGCACAGAGTGTCTGCACAATCAGGCTTTACTCAGATCTATCTGCAACAGGTTGAGGTGTGTGTGTGTGTGTGTGTGTGTGCTAACCTCCCTCACATGTGGAAGGCGGAGCTCCTGAACAATGTTAATCTCTTCCGCTAATTAAGTGAAGCAGTCGAGCACAGAGACTGCAGCTGGATGGAAATGAGCTCCTCCTCCTCCTCTTCGGCACCCTAATGAGGCTCATTTCATCAAATCTGTTCCAGCTGTTTACTGCTGGTGTACCTGTCAAAGCTCCTTCACCCGCACTGACGGTGATGATAAAGAGCATCAAACAGCAGCTGTCAGAGTTTTCATTACACTTTTCATCAGGATGAAGCTGCAGCTCCTTCCTCCTCCCATTTCACTGCCTCCTCCTGTGTGCAGCATCTGTCCATCAGCTCCACCACTTCCTGTTTCCTGTGCCAACCATCAAACCGCAGCACAGTCTGTTAGGATGGCAAGTTTTATCTCCACAGAGCTGTTAATACACACACACACACACACACGTGGACACACACGCGCATGCGCGGACGCACTAGGGTTGCCACCCGCCCCGTAAAATACGCAATCGTCCTTCATTTGGCAATAAAAATTTTCTGATTCTGATTCTGAATTTTGTGTCTGGTATTGAACGATACAGGACGTGATTTGTTCCGTATTTTCAAAACTGTCCAATACTCATCACTGTCACACACACATCAACACTAAATGTAACAATTAAGCACAGAATAAAATACAGGAAATACTGAGGCCAGCTAAACTGTCGTGGATCCTCGTAGGACCCCGGGCCTGCTACGGACCGCTGTTTCCTGCTGGCGGTGCTGTCATCATTTCTAGTGACAGACGCCACACAGCCGCGCCGTTTAAAAATGTCAGCTACTGCACCCGACGCTCCACCACGTTCCCAGAAACGAAAGCATCTGGAAAGATACAGACGTGAGTGGGAAGACGCACATCCACGGCTGAACAGCATCAGTGGGGATGAGTTTAAGGCAAACTGTCACATTTGTCAGCGAGTATCTTCAGTGGAGCATTTTTGGGTTTTTGGAGAGTTCCTACAGCAAGAACACTTTAAGGCTGCTGCTGTGTCACAACACGGTGACAGTTTTAACAAATATGTAAAGTTTTTATGTAAATTCTTTTCATTTGTGAAAGGTGACAACCGTAACACACACACACAAGTGGACACCCACACCCACACACACATGGAAACACACACACAGAGCCAGACAGTAACTAAATACTTTTACTGAAGTACAGTTAGAAGAAGCTGAGGACTTTTTTAAGGAGAGGCGAAAATGTCAGAGAGACAAAGTAAAGAAGGAACAATAAAACAAGTTCATCCTTATCCAGTTTGTCCTCATCAAGGAGCAACCACTGATGATGTTATCACAAACTGATCAGTTAAAGCTATGACATCAATATTTTATGTTTGATTCAGGATCTCATACAAGAAAAAA
Source organism: Andinoacara biseriatus (assembly GCA_015108635.1). Classification (NCBI taxonomy): domain Eukaryota; kingdom Metazoa; phylum Chordata; class Actinopteri; order Cichliformes; family Cichlidae; genus Andinoacara; species Andinoacara biseriatus. Next base: position 5,442 of record VUQJ01030544.1, read on the forward strand.
TTCCATCCTAAAAGTTTTTTTGAGACATTTTTGTCTCTACAGTCTGAAACCAGCTTCATCGAACAGCTTCATGGCAGCATGAAGACATCCATCCGTCTGTCTGTCCGTCCATCCATCCATCCATACCATATCCATAAGTGTGAGGTTACCTGTTGCACAGGTACGCCTGTGTTTTCAGACATTTTGAAGGTCAAACGTTGACCTCAAGATAGTTCATATATTCTTTATAATATTCAGAATTACAGAATGTCCAAGTTTCAGTGTGTCACCCCTGAGGAGAACACTTCGTAAAGATTAGTTCTGGTCACAAACACTTTGAGCATAATAGAAGACACGAAGAGCAAACACAGACACACAAGCAGCAGGATGTTGGAGACAGAGTGAGGGGACAGCAGGTGAATTTGGTCACCTGTGCAGCTGAGTCAGAGACACATTCAAAACGTGTCTCAGAAACACTTCAATGTCTGTTCAAAGGTGAAGAACCAACGGGGCACACTGAGACCCTGTGATGAACTCTGATCAACGGCAGCTTCTGATTGGACGTTTTGGGATTTCTGTGCAAATAAGGGAAATTCTATAAATTTGGGTTTCGCGTTGGAGGCTCACAGAGGTCGAGATGTTCAACACAAACTGACCAAAAAAGGTCTGAAAATTCAAGCTTTTCTTCTGTCCTCTTCATAAATCATCTGACGCCCCCTCAGATTTATCTCGTGACCCTTCGAGGAGCCTGACCCTCCAGATTGGGACCCACTGGACTGAACCAGTTCACTGCAGTGTTTAACTGCTGCTTCCTGTAAAACAAACACTGTAGTCACACTTCAGTTAGAGTGTAGGATTGTTCTGTTTGTATAAGGATGTCACTCCTTCTACTTCCAAAGCTGATCTCTGCTGCACATTCTGAGACGTCCGAGCAAATAAATAACAGAGGTCCACCAAACAGAAGCAGAGTTTATTTTAGAGGCTTCTGTCTGAAAACACGGTTCACTGATTAGACCATGTAATCATGATGATGCAGAGACCCACAGACAGCTGCAGGTGACACAGGCCTACCTGAGCTGCTGACTTCTCTGCAGCTGCTAGAAACCACAAACAGAGAGCCTGTGGTGCTCTCAGCTCTTCGAAAAACTTACATGTCCGAAAAATAGCCGAGATTGTTCCTTCGACACAGAACCACTTCTGTTCTGGTTCCTGAACCTGATGCAGAACTAACTGGAGCATTTTCACTAAATCTGTTCACAGGAAACCATGAAAGAGCAGGAGGTCACCTGAAGAAACTTTTATCTCCAAAGTTTTCCAGTTTGTGCTCTCGGGATCTCGTCTCTTTTTGAAAATGATGTGGTTCTGTTTCATCGAGCGGTGACCTCCGGCTCACAGTGCTTTGGAGAATCAGCACGTCCCAAAAGGTGTGACAGGTGTGTGCGAAGAAGAAATGTGAACACAGACTAACGTAACAAAGAAAGCATGAACCAATGAACAGATAAACATGTTATAAAGATTTCGACTTTGACCAGCTTTCATTTGCAGGATGTGCTGTTTGGCAGCTGAGGAGCTCCAGGCTTTCAGCCTGCCAAAGTGCCCTTGAGCATCACATTAAACCCTGAAATTTGTCTGAGTCAATCTTCCTTTGAAAATGTTCTTTAAAGCAGATTTAATATAAAAAGCAGATCCAGGTGCTCACAGAGACGATGCTCCCTCCGTCCTCTTTTCTTACATCAGGAGCCATTGTGTGGTTTTCTTTAAGTAGCTTTGCTGCAGGATAACAGATCCGACAGTCGGCTTTATCTGATGGAAACCATCGACCGTGTGTGTGTGTATGTGTGTGTGTGCGTGTGTGCAGATAATCACAGCAGAGTGAGGCCCGTGTTGATGAACACATTCCTACATGTGTAAATATGTGTGTGTGCTTCCGTCTGATTTGCTGGCTTTGATGTGGGTGAGGAGGCCTCGGGGCTCCTCAGTAACAGAGGAGGAGGATGAGGAGGATGAGGAAGGGGGGGGGGGTACCAAAACAAAAAAGGCAGGAGGCTCGGAGACATTACATAAGCACTTAACTGCATGAATATTCCTCAAATACCTGGCATTAGAGACCTAATCTGCTTACAGAGACATTATGGGATGCACTCTGCTGCTGTGACAGGTGTCTCTGCATTAGGATGAAGATTATCAGACCACACTCATCTTCAGTGAGACACACAGGAGCTGAGCTGATGGGGGACACTTTAATCCACATCTGAGATCCACAAACATATGACAAACAATACCACACTACACACCATATACCTTATACTGCACACAACACACCATACCATACACAACTCTAACCCTATAAATATTCATCAGAATAAATCACTGCACACCCCAACACATGAACTGCCATCATACATCACCACATGTCTATATAAGACACACCATCGCCGAGATAAATTTGTACAAAACTGTAGGTGTGAAATACTGCTCCTAACCCTGACTGTACTGAGCTGTATCATGTAGTACAGGTGATACTATCAGTAACAACTGTATAAAGTACTATCACTAGAATGAAAAACTGTCCTTCATTAGAATAATAGGACAGTGTGAATATCATAAATCAGTGTAAAACAGGACACAGAATAAAACACCTTAAATCATTACAAAATGCCATACGTCACTATATATGAATACACATCATTACACATCAGGATAAAACAACAAACATCATTTTAAGAACTATACATTACAAACGCTTCTCTATAAAATGCTGGAGCACAGAGCTATGCAGTCAATAATATTAATAAGTGTTATATGTTCGGCATTCCTCTAAAACAATCAAATGTTTCTGCCTCAAAGACGTTACAAAAAAATAGCAAGAAAATGTTCAAAAAACAACTGACTCGATGTTTTTGTGCTAATATTTACCCGTGCCATCATCCTGTCTGTGACTGCACATTAAAATATGAGGCAAACATTCAGGTACAGACTGAATTATTCTGACTAAATCAAAGCTGTTATAATTACATTTTGCCTCTTTGCCATAGATCCTTAGATCAGAGAAACATCCTACAGACAAAAATCCTGCACACCACTGAGCATCAGTCCTACCGTTATAAACATCATCTTATTTTTAAACATCTCTGTACAAACAAGATAAATATAAAAAATAAAAACATGTCATGTGCCAAAAATAAAATTCATCCAGTGTTAGCATGTGAGCAGCAGTAGCAAACACAGAGCAAACATTTCCCCATCATCAGTGGCAGAGCAGGGAGGTTGGTGGTTTGATTCCTGGCTGTTCCAGTCTGCCTGCCAAAGTATCCTTGGGCAAGATGCTGAACCCCGAGTTGCTCTCTGGTCCAACCATCAGTGAACGAACGTGTGTGTCTGTCATGTTTGCCCAGCACAGATTCCTCCGTTTCAGTGTTCATTTTGCTTCTTCCTTTTACGTCCCCTCAGTTACTTGGAATCGCTGTGTCGTCTTTCCACTGTTGGTCTCGTCTCTCTCGTGTGTTTAAGTCCTCGTGTTCTGTCAAGTCTGCGTGTGCGTCATGGTCGGTCACTTCCTGTTTTACTTTGACAGTCCCGTGTTACCTGTGTTTTGTGTTTGTTGCACCTGTTGTTCCCAGCTGTCTCCACTCTCCCAATAACCTTGTGTGTATTTAAGCCCTCAGTTGTTCTGTGTTGCTGTCTGTGTGGTTCTGTTAGTGGGTGTTCCCGGTTCTCCGAAGTGCATTGCGGTGCAGGTCAGCCTGCCACGCTGACAGTGTTTGTATGACTGTGTGTCTGAATGGGTAACTGTGTTGTATAAAGCACAAAACGAGCTGTACTTCTCTCCTGTGTAATAACTGTTGTTGAAGTATTTTGTACTGCGTTTTGTACTGAACTGTGTGTATTTATTGCTGCGCGTCTGTTTCAGTGACCCAGGTGGATGACCCTGATGGATGGTCTGGCCTCGTAGGCCGTCCACGCTGTCGCCCCCATGCCTTGCTTGCCCCCTCCAAGTCCCGGGGGGGTGTGGTGGAGATGAGGGCCCCTCAGTGTGTGAGGAACAAGGCGAACAGGGCGGCATTGATGGCCTCCGCCTGAATGGCAGCACATCTGGACAACCCTCAACAAGCAGCTCAGTGTGACGGGATCCCCTGTCGCTTTATGAAATCAAACACACATTCATAACCAGGCGCTCCTTTCACTTCCAAATCGCCTCCTCGGGGCCACGAGGATCAAGTCTTTATCTGTTCGCTGCTGAAAAACACATTTGTCTGTCCTCTGGATGCGTTTGTGCACCCGTGAGGAGCGAGAAGACGACAACGAAGATGCTGTGTGAGCCGCAGAGCGCTGCAGGCAGAGTACAGTTTACTTATCAGGGATTCACTGTGAGGACGGAGCTCAGCAGAAACACTGCAGGATTCATCCAGCACCTCCACCCAGGCTGCACGAGCTCCTCAGGTTCCCATCACACTGATCAGTCACCAAGGGTTTGACAGGCTGATCGGCGACACTCTGAGGACTCCTGCTGCTGATGTTTAGCAGCGAGTTCATGTTTTCTTTGTTGTTACTATTATTTCCATTTGGTATTGATTTATTTCTGCCATTGATTGTTGTGAATCTGAGTCTGTGGCTCCGGGATTCCTCGCTGAACGTGTTTTTGGCTGTGGCGGCGAGGATACGTGGACACAAGCTAAACTTAACACTGAAACTAAAATTTGGTAAAAAGTTACTTTTATCATTTGAGGAATATTTCTAAGTTGAGGGCAATCTTATCCAAATCTGACCTGGAGATGATTATTCGTGCTTTTATTTCCTCTCGTTTAGATTATTGTAATTCTCTTTTTACTTGTTTTAATAAATCTGCTGTCACTCGTCTCCAGCTGGTCCAGAAGGCTGCAGCGAGGCTTCTGACAGGAACCAACAGAATCACACATCACACCGGTTTTATCCTCTCTGCATTGGCTACCTGTAAAATTTAGAATTGATTTAAAATTTGACTTCAGAGCTCTAAATGGACAGGCCCCCCAATACATCAAATTACCCCTTTTTCTTCAGGCCGCAATCTTCGGTCCTCATGCCAGAACCTCCTGAGGATCCCTAAGACCCGGTTTAAAACTCGGGGTGACCTGTCCCATCAGGTAGTAGCCCCCAGGCTGTGGAACGCTACATCTCTCCGTGTGGCCGATTCTGCTGGTTCCTTTAAAAAGCAGCTTAAGACACTTTATTCGGACAATCTTTTAGTTAAATCTTTTACTTATTGTTTTATTTTACTTGCACATTGTAAAGCACTTTGTGATTTTATCTGTGAAAGGTGCTCTATAAATAAAGTTTACTTAAAGTGACCGTGATGAGTCCAACACGACCAATCCCTCAACAGGTTTTCTTTAAGCTGTCTTTATTGGTCAGTCACTTGTTAAAAAATGTGTATCAGGATGAAAAACCTGGGAAAGTCTGGGAATTTAGAAATACCTTGAAATGTTTTGGAAAAATCTAAGTTTTCTCCCCAACATATCCAAATGTTTATGCTGAGATTTACATGCACACAGAGAAAATACAAAGAGTCCTGAAAGTGGATTGAGTGGTTCTGTTGATAAAGATGTAAATGAATTCTGATTTGAGATAAAATGAAATTTTATTTACAAACATGTTGATGAAATGAGCAGTTCTGCCTCCGTTCTTTGAGCAGCTTCAGAGCAGGACTTTGGTTCCTTCGGTGTTGTCTGGTTGAAGAGGTTTGGTCCTGGCAGCATGTCCAGGACCAACAGAAAGTCCTCAGCACATCTGAGCCGAAGCTAAAGGCAGCACGTCCAGTAGATTTCCTTCAGTTTTTATTGCATCCTGTCGTCAGTGCAAAGACTCCTGGGAGTCTGAGAACACTCTGCATTCATCGTGTGTTCATTTTTGGACCATAAGCTCCAACAATGTTCAGCACAGTTTTTATTCTGAATCTGAAGTTTAGTTGTTGTTGTTGTTGCTGAGGTCTGGAGGGGCTGGGGGGGGTCTGATGGTTCACTGAGACCTTCTGATGTGGAAACATTGAAGCTGCAGGAGAAGCTGCACTGAGCTGATTCTGGACCAGTTAGTGCTCTCAGCCTGCAGTGCTGCTATCAGAGGACCAATGTTCATACCCAGCACTGCTGACAGGGGCTTATGGGCGTCACCAGGAGCCATTTAGTCAAAGTTTCTGCTCACTTTGGAGTTCTTGGTGTTCATGGCTGTGTGAGCTTCATGGTACTTTGGGCTGCAGATCATCTGATGCTCACATCCCATCATGATGAAGGAGCTGATGAGCAGGCTCTTCATCACATTCAGTCCACACACTCATTGCTGCGTACACACACTTCTACACGTTTACGTGTGAACATCAGACCCTGACAGTGCAGGCTGCTTCCAGGTCAGAACAAGAAACAATCCAGTCTGTGTGTGTGTGTGTGTGTCTGTGTGTGTGTGTGTGTCCTGGCATGAATAGTGTGTTTTCTTTGCTCCAGTCATGATGACTTTGTAAAGAATAGGTTTCCGTAGGTTTCGTGTTCACAGCATGTCTGATCTTCTGAGCAAACCAACAACTGTTGCATTGAACTCCAAACCCCCACCTTTCCCCGAAACACCTCCACCTCCTGAGCAGGCCATCTACTAGTTGGAAGGTTGGTGGTTCGATCTCAGGTTGCTCCACTCTGCATGCCAATTCGGAATTGCTCCCAATGCATTCATTGGAGTGTGATTGTGTGTGTGAACGTCAGCTAGAAAGCAGTGCTTGTACGAACGTGTGTGTGAATGGGTGAATGAGACGTGCTGTATACGAAGCAGTCCATCTACCATTTAAACATGAAGGAAAATGTAACGAGGAAGTGTGAACGTCATGGTGTGAGGTGGGATTTGAGCTGTATCAGCGTCTCTTTGTGTTCAGTTTACTCTGCAGGTTTATATCGTGTTATCTGAAAATCAGTTGCTGCATGAAGTGAGAACCAGTGCTGGCACTGATGAAGACTGCTGTGATGAAGACGCTCCTGTTGCGTTGTCTCAGATCTGTGTCTGTCTCCGTTTGTGATCTATATGATGTGTTTGTGTCCTCCTCTGTGATTTAACGCTTCTCCTCCTCACGCCTCCTCCTACAGCGGCGTCAGTGTCCACGCAGCTGTGACAACACTGTGGCCTCTCTGCCGACCCACAATGCTGTGCTTGTGACGGGCGGGGGGAGCAGGACGGACTGAGGAGGCTTGTGTTCAGGCTTCAGTCAGGTAGAGATAGACAGACACGTTCGGACACATCTGACCACATCTGGACAGAGGGGCAGGAGTGTGATCGTGATAATATGAGAGAGAGGACAGAAATCTGACTGTGAAGCAGAAATAAAGACTTTTTTAAGCTGGGGGATTTTTCCATATAAATCAATATCAGTCACACTGAACTGAGTTCACCAGCAGTGAGTTTTAAGTCTGGGCTCTATGGTGACATTCATCCTGCTAGCAGTGGTCGGTTTGCCTGGACTGAGAAACTGAGCGTCCTTGACAGAGGAGACGGATTGGACTGCAACAGCTGGGAGAAACAGGAGAGTGTAACAACAGGAAGGTGAAAGCAGTCCAGCAGGTGAAGTTGGTGCAAAGCCGCCATCAGTCTTCAGTGTCAGTTCTTAGGTTCCTCTGCAGAGCTTTGGGCAAGTTATGGACAGCTGACCCTGAGGTGGTACTCTAGAGAAAGAGGAAGTGGACTGCACCTTGGCTGTCTACACTTCTTTCTACTGCTATATCCTTTATTTTTATAAAGTTTATTAGAAATCACTGAACTGACCTTTAGGCCTGGTGACAGCTGAGGGGCCTCCAGAGGAGCATGATGGAGGCAGAGAAGTTTGAGTGTGTGTTTCAGCTGCTTCAGGTCCTGAGACTTTGGTGAAGGCAGAATATGGAATGATGTAGCCCAGAGGACTGTATGGGGATGCATGGACATTACAGATGTTCTTCAGAATCAGTGGACCATAATCAAAGGGTCGGCAATTGTCATTCCAGATGTGCAATCCAGTAAAACCACGAACCTGCATGATTTTCACTTTAATCTGGCGATAGTCAGATAGTCGATCTGTTTCCTGGAGCTGAGCCTCCTGACGTTCAGTTAGTGAAATCAGACCTAAAGATAATCCAGAGAATCAAAGAAGATGCTGATCTGAGATCAGACCAAAGCTCAAGTCTTCAAACTGAAGCTGCTGCTGAAAATCAGAAAACTGTAGAGACAGAAATATTGATGCGGGAAGTGAAACTCATCAATATTTCATCAGCATGAGGAGAACAAGATGAGGAAGAGGAAAAGTTTTATCAAAATCACACCAATAACTGACATGAATAAACAGCAGAATGTCTCTGCTTTAATAATAAGAGTCCAGCCAGCAGGACTGCAGGATGGGCTGCCAGGTGAGAGCTGACAGTGTCAGCAGGTGGTTTTAATGTTGTGGCTGATGGGTGTGTGTGTCTTAGCCTCAGTGTGAGAGACGATGAGCAGGATTGTGTGAAATGTATTCAGATTATCTCTGCTGGATAAACCTTCTGTCTGTGTGAACTGCAGACTCACAATAAAGCCAGCACAGCTCTTTGTTTCAGCGTGTTTACGCCTCAGGAGGAGATCCAGGACCAATGAAGGATCAGGAGGAGGAGAAGGGAGGCAGGAGGTGACAGGAACAAAGAGACAATGAGACCAACAATGAGCAGCAGCAGCAGGAGCACAATGAAGCCACATAATTCTCCTATTCAGCAAGTGTGTCTGCTCAGGGATGTAATCCAGGATGATGACACAATGAGGAGACCTCACACATCAAACACACAACACTGTCACATCATCTGCACACACTGTCCACACAGGTCCACCGAGATTACATGGGTGAATGTCACACCATCAGCTGTGAGGGGAGGTCTGGGGGTCCATGCATCCATCAATCAATCAATCAATCAATCAATCAATCAATCAATCAATCAATCAATAACATTTGCATCCTTTATATCTGTTTTTTTCTGTCATTTCTGGATCAGAATGATGATCCGAATGCACTTTTGTACCAAACATATTTGCTTTTACAAGAAGAGCTCTATAAGTTTTCTATAAGCTATTCTTGTTCAAATAAAATACGATAAAATTTATTTAAAAAATATTTTGTTTTATTTCATGGCGACAATTATTTATTTCATGGAATATTTATTATTAAATTATCAATAGCAGTATTTATTTATTTATTTATTTCATTATGAATGAAATGGCTCTCCATAGTCTGGATGCGAACGTGATTGCCTGAAATTGTTTACCTCCAAAGCCTGAAGTGAGCAAGCTCAGAGGTCAAAGGTCACAGACTGCTGGTCAGAAAACAGGAAACAACCTGCAGCCCAGCTTGAAGGTGGTCTGAAGGTTGTGGAAGCGTTTCCTTCTCGCAGCTGTGAAAACACTGACGGGCTTCAGATCTTTTGCTCTGCAGGTCATTCCCACCTGTTTCTGCCGCCTCACACATTAATCAGTCTGCAGGTCATGTGACTGTAATTATGGGTAGTTAGAGGAAAACGGAAGTTCACCAGATTTTATCCATTTGCGTCTGTGGCCTTCAGGCAGGTGAACCAACACGGCAGTCTCACGTGCTCTAATCCACAGTTTATTTTTTAAAGCTGAATTCTGAGGCTTTAATGCTGATTCATAAATGTGTAAAAAAGGCTGATTTATTCCAAAGAGGATAATAAATCATATATCCAGTCAGTATCCAGAGAAATTGGAGATATTTACCAGAACAACCTCTTTAAAATGAGTGTTTGTGCAGGTTTCTGATGTCAGTGAAGAGTTAAATGGTACATCCATCATCTGTGCTCCACCGACAGCAGCCATCATATTTATTCTGCTGGGTGGGGTCACGTTACGGTCCGTGATCACCGCAATATTTCCACCTGCCACTCACACACTCAGCCTGTTCTCTGCACGCGCTCCAAAGCGAAGTAACGAGTGAAGTTCCTGTTTGAAGTCGTCTCCACAGGAAGCACAGCGAGCGTCAGAAACGAGCGTCAGCGCGAGCGTCAATCAGCATGTGCATATTAGATTCCAGTTAAAATTTGATTACACGTGTCGTTTTTGAACATTTCTCACATGAAACTGAATTTCTGCACTTCAACTCTGCCCCACATTTCCTGCTCAGCAGAAAGACGACATCCATCAATCACAACACAAAAACACAGCAGAGTTTAAACAGAACAGCTCCACAGCTAATATACACTCTCATCTGTATACACTTACATGTACATACACTCACATTCTATCACGGTTTGTTTCTGGCACGACCCAAAGAGCAGAGTTCTCAATTAAATACGTTTTCTTGAAGAAGGAGGAACAGTTAGCAAACAGGTGAGAGCGAGTGCACTACCTGTGATACAAACTGTGCACCTTTATCTGAGACAACGTCTAACGATGTGCCGCGCAGCCAGAAAACATAGTTTACTTGTTGAACAGTTGCAGAAGCTGTGGGCAGTTTACCCTCAGAAGGAGGCTAACCTGGAATAAAGTCTGTGTGTGCTTGGCACAGGCGGTGGCTGCAGTTGAGCAGAGGGTCACAGACTGCACAGGCTTTCACATAAACACGTCTGTATTTGCTCCCATTTATCTACATTTACTCTGCTAAACAAACACTTGAAAAGACATCAGAACTCCTGCTGGATCTCTACAGTGATGTGGACTGGGTAATATGTTAGCAATGAACCTACAGAGGCTGAATTGACAGAAGAAATCATGATGCAGCAGCTGGAACATTTAGCTCAAATTTACTTCTATATCCACTCCAGTCACATTTATATACATTCACACACATGCGTTCACATGCTGTTACTTTTATATTTCTATGCATTTATATATATTAACATTAACCTGATGCATTCATATTAATGCATTCGAACTTTAAATGTGTTGTGTCATAAAGCGTCACATCTGCATCCTGTGATCATTCACAGAGACAGAAACAAATAAGCAGAGAGCTCAGAAGGTTTAAACACACTCAAATGAAGGCTGATTGATGAGCACAGCTTAGTGCTGTCTGACGTTTCCAGGGTCAGGGTGGGAACAGCCTACTGTGTGGAAGATATGGGATCTAACAGCATAGAAAAACATGGTATTAGGCTCTGAAGAAAACGAAGGCAGTAGTAATGAGACATATGTGCTGCATTATGAAATGATTTGGAGCTGTTCAGTAAGCTAACAGCAGAAATAATCAGTGTGAAGGAGTTAGACTGACCCTTGCTCTAAATCTGACCTCTGACCTGCAGATTTTTCCCTTTTCATGACCCCTTCTTGTGGACTTTTCTTCCCTGCTGTTTGCTGGTTTTTACTGTCCTTCCACCTCTCACCTTGTTGCTGGGAAAGCAGAAGTGGGTGCTTCATGTTGGGTAATGGTGGTGTGACTCAGACTGTGGTGAACACTGGAGTGCACCATCAGCACATTTCATCACACTCACACAGTTGGCAGGTAGCTCATACTGTCAATGATGTGGCAACTTGAGGCGACCTGCTGCTCCCACGTGGTGTCTGTGACCGCTGCAGAAGAGGACGAGCTTTTACCTTCACTTCCCACGTAGAGACACCCTGCTGACAAAGACGACTCTGCTGACTCACCGTGGGGAGGAGGTGACTCCTTCAGAGTGACGCTGGTCATCCTGTTTCTTTACCCCACATTCACCTGTCAGACTCTGCATCACCTGTGGAGACAGCAGCCATCTTTCTACTGCAGGAATCTAGCACGAGCAGCTGAGGTGAACACGAGGAGGTGTTCTTGAGACGGCCCTAAACTGCACCGGCCTCCTCCTGGTAGGACATGCTCAGAACACCTCACCCAAGAGGCGCCCAGGAGGCATCCTAATCAGATGCCCGAGCCACCTCAACTGACTCCTTTCGATGTGGAGGAGCAGCGGCTCTGCTCTGAGCCCCTCCCGATTAGCTGCACTCCTCACCTTATCTCTAACGGACAGGCCAGCCACCCTTCGGAGGAAGCTCATTTTCACCTCTTGTAGCCACGATCTTGTTCTTTCATCACTACCCAGATCTCGTGACCATAGGTGAGGATGGGAATGTAGATCGACTGGTAAATCGCATCACCGCAGATGCAGCCTGTCTGTCAATCTCCCGCTCCCCTCACTTATGAACGAGACCCTGAGATGCTTAAACTCCTCCACCTGAGGCAGCCACTCATCCCTGACCTGGAGTGGGCACTCCACCCTTTTCTGGCCCTTATGGCAAAGACACCACAGCACCTGGAGCCAGGCCCAGGGAGGTGCCCAAGGGAGAGAGCCTGGTGGCTGGGCCGTAGCCCCTGGGCTTCAGGCTCTTCATTCATTTTTGGGCTAAATTTATAACATTTCTGACATTCAATAAAATTTATATTTGAGTTCTAAATGTTTGATTTCTTTATTTTTGACATTTTGTTAGTATCAAAATTTTATTTACCTTTTTTACACAAATGATTCTGTCCGTTCGTCCTCCATCACCGCTAACTTTATATCTGCAAATATATGCTAACACTGTCTCTCTAAAAGTTTTACATGTATTTAATTTTTCCATGTGATAGTACTCAGTTAGTACTCACAGTATTCAGATAGTACTGTGATAGTACTCAGGTTTTCACCTTCAACAGTCCTGAAAGGACGAAACAATCTTCACACCTGAGAGAAGCGATTTACTCAGAAGCCCTCAGAGAGCCATCAGTTTGACTGGAGTCATACTGAATATTAACAGCGCCCGATGATGGGACCAGTTTAACACTCAGTGCTGCCCGTGTTGTTGCGTTGCGTCTGGTGGACGTCCCCGGCGGGCTCCCTCTCTCTTCTGTGACTGTGGCGTTGGACCGAATTCAGGGATTAGCTGTTCCAGAGAGGGAGGAGGGTTTGTTGGCTCACTTTGTCCCCCAGAGGACGCTGGAAAAGAGGAGGGAGGGCCCCGAAAAACAAAATCCACCCCCATAGTCTGTGTGTGTGTGTGTGTGTGTGTGGGGGGGGGTGCTGGTATGCAGGGCGATGGCAGCCAACCAACCAGCCTCACAGACCAGCAGAGTACGGAGGCCCAGAGCTGCCAGTATAACACGAACTTTTGGAACAATAACTCGATAAAGTGATCTCAGTGAAGAGAAACAATAAAACCACCAGCTGAACTCACATAAATAAAGCAAATATTACAGCTTTTCTTCTTCTTAAAGAATCAAATACAGAATCGTTTGAATGTGAACCCGTTCATTGCTAGAAACAGAAGAAACAGAAGAGAAAAATAATCAGACCTCAGGTTTTTACCGTCTCGGCTCACCTTCAACCTTTTACCCCTAACAGGTTTCTTTTGTTTGTTATTTAATATTAATTTTTTTAGACACAGCTTTCCTCTGAGTTCAAATTGCTTGTGGGACAATTTCCATAATTATGCAGGTTAGTGAGCGACCTCCCAAGTTTGCATTGATTAAAGTCACCCATTACAAAACTGGGGGCATCTGGTGCGATGCACTGCAGTCAGTGTACCGTCTCCACTGTGCTGCTCGGGGCGGCTTCCACATTAGCCCTCGGGTGAATGCACACAGAGAGGCGTGAACAGAGAGGTTCCCTCACCACCGTGTTACCACACCAGTTCTTGTTAATATTAAGACAGAGACCCCCGCACAGGGCCTTACCGGTCACAGTCGGGTCTCTGTCGAGCCTCAGAGGGTCTCCAAAACTACGGATTTCCAGCTTCAATTGTAAGTCCACGACTCCATGAGAACGATGAGACAAGCGTTCGTGTACTCTGATAAAAAGTTGAAGAAAGTCAACTTTATTACACAGAGACTGCATGTTGGTGAGGATGATTGTGGGAAGAGGAATCCTCCGATGGCCTCGCCTTCTCAGTCTCTGTCGCAGTCCTCTTCATCTGCCCCTCTTCCTCACCCCCGTTGGTTCAGTTCTCCGATTCTTGTTCACCGTGGCGAGATCATGCTGAAGAATTTCGGCAGGTAAGGTCGCCATGAGTTTAACATCTCCAACATCGGGGTTCCAAGAAAACAAAAGGGACTCTCGACTAGACTGGAGAAACTGAGAATGTGCACACCTGTCAGAAAGTGACAGGTCATCATCAAGATGAGGAGAAGAAGGACTATTGGACTAATATAAACCATTCTGTCTCAATAATTCCACACAGGTTAAAAATCACCTTAAAAGTCATATAAACTACTTCTCACACACCAAAACTGTTTTCAGAAACTTTCGACATCATTGATCTTAATTTGGACTTTATAGTTAAACTGTCTCTTAAGAAATTGTATTTATTGATCATTTATAAAACATGTCAATCCTCAGATCTGAAATCTCTCCAAGGTCAAAGTGAAGTTTTTATTCTTGCTGCTGTTTGTCTGTTTGGCATCAGCGAGCCTCCGTACAGGAGCGCTCTGAGGGAAGAGGGAGAAACAAAGGGCAGCGAGAAGCTGTGAGCAGACACAGGAGAAGCTGGTGGAGTGGAGGAGAAGAGCTCCACCTGCAGGACAAAATCTGTAAATAATAAACTCGAAGGAGGTAAAAGGGAGAAACAACGAGAAAATCTGCATCTTCAGCTTATTTTCTTCCTGAAATCTGTGAGAGAAACCAACGGGATGATTTTAATCCTGTTTTTATTTCGTCCCATCAGAGTTTAAATCTTTACTGTCTTTCTGTGTAGACTTTACATGTTCTCTCTGTGTCTGGGGGTTCTCTCCAGGTTCCTCTCACAGTCCACAGACATGCAGTTAATGGGATTAGGTTACCCGCTGATGCTCTCTCTGTGTTGGTTCTGCAACAGGCTGGCAACCTGCACAGGTGTTCCCCACCTCCCACCCTATGACTGCTGGGATGGGCTCCAGCCTCCCCACAACCCCACAAATGATAAGCAGAAGAGAAAAGATGGATGGAACATGAATTGAGTGTCATTATCTGTCAGTGGTTATAATGTTGGTTACATATAGGCCATACACATACTATATACAAAAATGTCAGTAATGCGTTACTCTAATTGGACCCCTTTTTCGGTAACGAGTAATCTAACGAGTTCCTATTTCCAGTCAAGTAATCAGATTAAAGTTACTTATTCATGTCACTGTGTGTTACTATTTTTGTCATTTTCCTCAGTAAAAAGGGGGCCGTGTTGCCGGTGTTGTGCCATAAAGTGATCCCGATGTTTCTGTGTAATGTCTGTGCTTATATTGGTAAATAGGGCGCAGTCAGCACGATTTATGAAGGGCTTATATATAAATTGAAGAAATAACCCGTTTCCCAACAATCTTTAGGAGTCTGTGTTATTGTACCTACATTATAATCAATCCAGAGCTTTTTGGAAACTTCAAATATCTTTATAGAACTGTGATATTTGTTGGATTTCTGCAGCCTTGTGTGTCATGATCCTGGGCCGGTGGCCCAGTGTGCATTGTTTGTTTTTGTTATGCCTTATGATTTTGGTTTGTCTTGTGTTTAGTTGTTGTGTTTGAGTTTCTTTTGTTGAGTTCCGTTTTATTTCAGGTTGTGGTTGTTTAAGTATCAGGATTTTGTTATCATAGTATTTTGTTTAGTTATTGGTGTTTGTGTTTGTTTCCTGTTTTCCTCTCGTTGCCCTTCCTGTGATCTGCGTTCAGGTGTTTGTTGTTATGTCTTAGTCCATTGTCTCATGTCTTATGTGTGGTTTGACGTCCCTGTGTTCCCTGTGTGTTCTATTTAGAGTTTTGTCATGGTCTGGTTTTGTTCCTTCTGTGTTAAGTTTGCGTATGTGTTATGTTTAGTCACTTCCTGTTTTAGTTTGACAGTCTTGTGTTCCTTGTGCTTTGTATTTAGTTTTGCGTCCCCTTGTCTCGTCTGGTTAATTACTTTCAGCCTTGCTCACCTCCTGTTGCCCGTTCCCTCATCATGTCTTTGTGTATTTAAGTGCTCAGTCTGTGTCTGGCCCTTGTCGTACCCCCCGCCCCCCCCCCGGGCTGTGTGCCTTAAATTTATGCTGCATTCAAGTTTATGTTCCATATTTATGCTTTTAAAAGCTTTAAGGTAAATTACGCATTGGCTCCTCTGCTATGCTAACCATAGCAGAAACCTGAGATTCTGAGCCAGATTTATGCTTAAAAAGACATTTTTAATGTCAATGACAGTTTTTACCTTGATAAAAAAACAAATATTCATTCACCTCTTTTCACTCTGTTTATCCCCCACTCTGCATTTAATCATTAGTTATTAATCTCTGTGTCTCTTCCACAGTGTGTCTTTTGTCCTCTCTCTCTCCCCTGAGACCCAACCAGTCACATGACTGCCCCTCCCTGAGCCTGGTTCTGCTGGAGGTTTCTTCCTGTTAAAAGGGAGTTTTTCCTTCCCACTGTCACCAAGTGCTTGCTGACAGGGGGTCGTTTAGACTGTTGGGTTTTCTCTGCAGTATTTTAGGGTCTTGATGTACAATATAAAGCACCTTGAGGCGACTGTTTGTTGTGATTTGGTGCTATATAAATAAAATCGAATTGAATTGATATGTTTGTAGAAAAAGATCACTGATCTTCGTCTGTGGATTTGACTATATTTTAGTGTAATCTTACTTTTACTGTATTTATATGTTAAACTGCAGTTAACTACCAGTCCTGTGATGATGTCCTGATCCACTCTGACCATCTGAACTGTCATCAGCTGTAAATATTCCTAATCTGACCCTTTTATCAGATTAACACAGATTCTCTGTGACCGCGGTAAACCACCACCTCTTTGTGATCCCGCCCCCTCAGGTTAATGGCATCATGGGAACATGAAGAGCTTCATCTTCTGAGGGATTACGCTTGATTCGCAGGAGATCTCACAGCACACAGGCTGAGCATGAAGACATGCAGCAGGTGAACAGAGTGAGATGAAACATCATAAAACTCTCTGATAGAGTCAGAAACAGCTTCAATAAAGAGTGAAAAATCAAACATGTGCAGACTGATTCTTTAATGACCTTCAGACATCATCCTCATTCCTCTAAGATTTTAAACAAACTAAATACTTTATCTTCTTTTTCACTGAATCTGAGAAGTCAAAACCAGAATCTGGATTCATTTCATATTCATTTAAATGGTTAATCTGTTCATTTAGACCTACACATGTCCCATCAGTGGACAGGTTCATCATCTCCATGTTGTTTTGAATAATCTCAATTTTGTTTGTATCAAATATCATTGTGTGTGTGGGAGGCAGAAACAGACCTCTAAACAGCTTTAATGCTGAAGGCAGGACTGGAGTCCACGATACTGA
Organism: Andinoacara biseriatus; assembly: GCA_015108635.1. Taxonomy (NCBI): domain Eukaryota; kingdom Metazoa; phylum Chordata; class Actinopteri; order Cichliformes; family Cichlidae; genus Andinoacara; species Andinoacara biseriatus. Next base: position 22,640 of record VUQJ01030544.1, read on the forward strand.
ACCTTAGACAGAGGACCACACAGCATCAGTGAAACACACAACAATGCGACAAAGGACGAGAAATGAAGGCAATATATACACACACAAAGTAACAAGCAAAACTGAACACAGCACACAGGGAACAGGACAGTGTCACAATAAAACAGGAAACAAAGGTGTGGAACGCGACTAAATACAGAATACAGGAGAGAAGTGATGAAGACACAGAGGGAGAAAACAGATGCTGGGACACAGACGGAGGAAGACGAGAACAAAGAGAAACAGAATAACTCAAACTGTAACTAAGGCTCTAACCCATGAGCAAACTGAGAACACGGAGGAAATACAACAATGACAGAACCTCAAAAGAAGAAAACCATCACAGTTTCATCCTAACCGTTTACCTTGTTTCTTTCTATTTTTCATCATTTTTCTTGCGTAAAAGTTTTGAGTCAAACTGCAGCTCTGTCTGAGTGTTTCTGTTATCGTCCTCGCTGTGTTCAGGCTCCACCTCAGCCGTCCTCTCTGGCAGTAGCGTGATGCTGAGGACGCTGAGGGTGGCCGCGCAGCCCGTTAACCTCCAAATGAGAACCTGCTGCGAGCTTCGTCCCACATCAGAGAGCAGCTGCTGTGGTTCCACATCCTAATGAACCTGCACTGATGCACGTGGAGCTTTTCTTCTCACAGTTAATTACTACCTGAGAGCCGCCTGCCTCCCTCTGCCAATGTTTAACAGTGGAAATTTATTTATTAGAGCTCCACCGCTTCCTCCACCACATCATCATCATCATCATCTGGAGGCTCCACAAAGACAGGAGCAGAGCTGTGAGAAAAACCTGAAAGAACTTCAGAGTGGAGTCAGAAAAACACACCAGGTTGACCTTTAATCATGAGATTAGAAATGTTCTCTGGTTTCTGATGTCACTGATGTGCTGCTCCTTTCAGAGTTCACTGTAAACTTTGTGCAGTCTAATAACAGCTGAGTGCAGCGAGGTCACTCCTAAAATAGAGAAGCTACTTTCAGCTGTTTCCACGGCGAATGGATCTGTGGAAAAGTTTGAGTTGCAGCTCTCTGAGTTATCCAGGCTCGTGACCCCTGACCCCCAAGGCTGTGTCCTTTCACAGAGCCCCGTTTAAAACAGGTTAAAGATCTTATTTAACTTAATGAAGCTAGCCTGCAGAGTCAGCCACGCAGGAAGTGAGTCGAGCCGCTTTGTTGATGGCTGTTGCCTAGGTAACCCTCTAATACGTTTACCTTGTCATCATATTTCAGTAAGGGAAGTCCTTCACTCTCATTGGTCACATCAGTCGCTCGGCTCAGAAATGAGCAGCACGGGACCCGCCCACTTCACATTGCGAGCAGTCTCTCGAAGTCACTGAATGGCACTGATGCTCGAGCCACATCGTGTGTGCACGTCCCTTTGGACTGACCGTTAGCCGCTCTGTAACCGAGCTGTAGGAGAAGCTATCAGTCCCGAGGGTTCACATATTCTGAATGAATTTAAGCTTGTTTTGGGACATTTATCCGTTCGGCTGAAGCAGTTGAACTTCATCAGAAAGGTCAGCAGGGTTCAGCTGAGCTGTTTTAAAGAGGCAGTAAAATTCAGCTTTCATATTCAGCGCAGCGACATTTAAAGGCTTCACACCATCAGCACCATCAGGGGGACAGCAAGTGTTTGGCTGTTATAGATAAACGTTCATGAGCGACGAGGTTTGACTCTGGAGTCTGATCCTCACTGAGCGTGCTCGGACACACAGAGGATAATCTGACTGAGTTAAACCCTCGTCTCCTGTGGGCGCTCGTCTTCCTGTCGGCCTGCAGATAATAAACAGCTCAGCCTTCGTCCTACACTTCAGATCCCTACGGTTCAGTCGTCTGCTGTCAGGTTTTTCAATGTGCCACACAGCTGCTACTTGATGATTAATTTATAGTTTTATTAATGAGTTCATGTCTAACAGACGCATGCTGACCCTGACTGGACTCGTCAGGCTTTAACGATCTTTGTTCACACAGAGACAAAAATGGCTGCTGTCCAGAAACATCTCTGAATCCTTCTTAAAGAAGTTTGCATTCATAATTCCAGCTGTGGCCTTTAATGTCTGAGCTTTTATTCTGAAGGTTCAATCAGGGCAAGAGGGGAAAAACTTCAGCAGCACTTTGAGGATTCAGAACAGATTTATTGTTGCTGAGGCACCTAATGTGAGATGAAGGCGGCGTAAAAACTCTGTCCACTGTTAGTGGCCATCAGAAGATCGTTTGCAACCTTCATTATTTTCTACCCAAGGAGCCAGACGTTCTTGTCTTTTCAAAAGTGCTTTTGAGCAGAAGTTTAAAGTTCTTCTTTGGACATTACCTGCTTTTTCACTCATTTTCAGTACAGTCATTGTACTTGACCATTGTACTCAGTCATTTTTGTTCTTGAAGTCTCTGTTAGCCATACATCAAGCATAAAAAAGGCTCCTAACAAGTGTTAGTGTGTTCTACGCATAACAAACAACTTAGCAAAGAACCAATTTTAAATATTTAGGTACTTTATTAGCAGCCTGTCTCAAAAACGCATCATTATTTGACATTTATTTAGTTGAATCTATGAAAAATGCCAAAAACATCACAGTTTTACAGACAAAATAAAATTTTTGAACCTACAAGGTGATTCCCAACAACTATCAGCTGAAACTGAGGATATCTCTGGATGATATGCAGTGCATCCTTAAAAGTCTGAGGACACTGGACAAACAAAGGAAGGTTTCAGGCTTATAAACTATTTACAGCAGATGAACAGGATCTGAAAGTCCTGTCCCTAAGAAACAAGCTCAGCTGATCTTCAGCTGATCCATCTGCTGTTCATCTGCCGTACTATCTAGAAAACATCTGATTGGCAACAGCTTCATTGTTCAGCCCTGATCCCAAACACACTGCCGGTGCAATAGAATCATCCCTGGATAGAAAAACACCATCAGTCACAGATCGGCCTCCCCAGAGCCGAACCTCAGCATCACTGAAGCAGTGTGGATAAAGAAGGTCACATCAAATGGTGACTTTCAAGAGCATTAGGATTGTACACACTCTGTTTTTGCCTTATATGCTGTATTTACATGTGTGTTTGCGCATGTTTTAATAAATCACTCCAGCTATTTCCCATTTTCTCCCTTCATTTCTTTATATTTTGAATAAATGAAGGGTTGGCCAAGACCTTCCACAGGACTGTATATCTTATGTTCCAGTGGTGGATGTTTATATTAAACATAAAGTTTCTAATAATGAGCTCAGGCTGCTGACAGCTCTAAATACTCATTTTTTCAAACCTTTGGAACTGTATGATGTCACAGAGAGCTTCTACTCATCTGCTGTTCAAACTTTGTGTTGGTGAGGGGCAGCCAATCAGAGGAAAGGAACGCAGGAGAAATAATGAGAATAATGGACCCACTTTAAGGATTTCCAATGATTATTTTAGACTGAAGTTCAGGTGATGAATTCCCCTGCAGCTGCTGATTCATTTGTTTTACCTGCATAAATGCCTTTTGAAGGTGTGGATACATTTCAGGTTCAACATCAGTGGTCCCTCAGGTGGACGGAGTATCAGATCTGCTCTGCAGTCCTGACCGAGTAAACAGAAGGTAGCGTCCATTCTCGGTTCATCAGCTTCGTCCCTTTCAGAAGTCTGAAGGTATAATGACACGCTGTCAGAGCATCCTGCAGGCATCCAGCTGAGTAAACTCACCCCCTGCTGCCACTTCACTTTGACTCTGCCACCCTGTAATTCATCTGCAGCTTTAACTGGGCTGAGAGGCGGCTGATGGAGCTCTGTGTTAGCTGCTAATCAGCTCCGACTCTGTATTCATGAGAAGTGCTTCCATTGAGCTCAGAGAGGATAATGGGAAGCTTTCTGCTGCAGACCACGGCCCAGTCCTCCAAACAAAATCTATTAATGCTCACTGCTTTATGATTTCACAGTTTCTTACCACAAATCACTCAGTGAAACAAGACAGCTGATAAAATTATTAAAACGTGTTTGCTGCTACAGAGGGATTGTATAAAGCTGTGACATATCACTTTAAAATTGCACGATTAAGGACTGTAACTGCACTACTGTGTGAATCGTTAAAAAATACAGACCTCTAACCTTGACTGATGGACCTCGGACCTCTGAAGATGTTCACAGACAGACTGGAAACCAGCCCTGAGGCTCTCTGGGGCTGCAAGTGCCTGGGAGTCAGTGCTCAGAGCTGAAACCACCCTGATGAACTTTGATTGAGGGTTGATATCTCTGAATTAGAGACATTAGAATCAATAAAGTGTGTGATGAAGCCTGTTATTTATCATGAGGTATGTGCAAATAAATGGGATGTTTCTGTGTAATAATGACTCTTGCTGTGATCTGCTGTCTCACTTTAATCTTCATGAAGTGCTTTTCTGGCAGTAAACTCACTCTTTGTTGGCACATTCCTCTCCTCTTATGGTAAGTGCACCGATATTATTTAATAAAAAGACAGAACACAGATCTTTGAGACCTGCCTCACTCTGACATTTCTTAAAGAACTGAACCTGTGATGAGGCTTCCTGGGCCAGCTGTTTGCTGCCCATCCGTTGCAGTTCCTCTGCAGTCCAGTAGAGGCGCCACAGTGAATCAGTCCCCACAGAAAAGATAAGACAAGATAAGTTTTATGTGTCACATGCACAGTTATAGGGTTAGGGTTAGGGTTAGAGACGTTGTCTGGCCTTCTTCACAGTGATGTTAATGTGATGAGTCCAGGACAGGTGAGATGGTCACTCCCAGGTATTTGAAAGTGTCCACTCTTTCCACCTCAGCACCACTGATGAGAAGTGGATGGTCGTCCCTCTGCTGCTTCCTGCTGAAGTCCACAATCAGTTCCTTTGTTTTGCTGACATTAGGCAGAAGGTGGTTCTCCTGGCACCAGTTCTCCAGGTGGGAGACCTCCTTCCTGTAGGCTGTCTCTTCATTGTGGGAGATCAGTCACACAACAGCAGTGTCGCCAGTAAACTTGATGATGACATTGGACTCTGATGTGGCCTCCCAGTCGTGGGTGTACAGCGAGTACAGCAGAGGGCTGAGCACACAGCCCTGGGGGGATCCGGTGTTGAGGGTGAGGGAGGATGAGGTGAGGTGACCCAATCGTACCACCTGTGGTCTGCTGGTCAGGAAGCTGTAAACCCACCCAGGGTTACGGTTATTATCACTCAGCAGTTTAAATAAAGTGTGCATTATTAGGGGCGTAGCCTCCACGGAAACTGCTCTTCTTAGGGTGTCTTATGATATTTTAAAGAAAAGAGATGCAGGTGAATACTCTGTTCTTGTTCTCCTAGACTTATTGGCAGCATTTGACACAGTAGATCATAACATTTTAATTGACAGGTTGAGGACACGGGTGGGCATCTCTGGGTCAGCCTTAGATTGGTTTCGCTTTTACCTCTCAGACAGAAGCTTCTCAGTGACTGCTGAAAGTTTTGCATCCTCATCTGCTGCTTTGTCCTGTGGTGTGCCTCAAGGCTCTGTTTTGGGAAGTATCTTGTTTACTCTGTATTTATTACCTCTCAGAGACATTTTGGGCACATTTAAAGAGGTCTCATATCATTGTTATGCTGATGATATTCAGCTGTATATTTCCTTTTCTCCACAGAATGTTAAAAAACTATATATTCTTCAGAATTGTGTTGAGGCTGTAAAGAACTGGATGGCTGCTAACTACCTTTCAATTATTACTGCAAAAACTGAAGTTCTTGTTTGTGCACCTGATAGCTTTGTTCCCACTGTGATAAATATTCTTGTTTTTTTATCATCAGTGGTTCAGCCAAAGGTCCGAAAC
>VUQJ01030559.1:5237-19836 GCA_015108635.1 Andinoacara biseriatus
CAAGAAATGGATTAGTTCAGAAACGTCAGACAGTGAACCGCCAATCAAGTAGAGGAGGGTGATTTAAATCCAATAAGCACCTTAAGGCACTCTTATTAAATTAATTCTTGGAGGCTTTGAGCAAGGCATTGACCTGGTGACTGCCTGTGTTGCGCATCTGGCACCCCTGCTGGTTTTAAAGCTCGCTCTCTCGAGTGCGCAAATCCCACAGGAGTCTGTTTTCTGTGCTCGTGAGATCCGCTTTAAAATCACGTTTGTTTAACCCTCCCCACCATAAACCGCGAGCCACTAATCATGCACAGACGTGCACCAACGTGCTTTTGAGCCCATATTTCTTGGCGGATTACAGCTGCGCACCGCCCCACCCCTTAACAAACATCATCACTACCACTGTACCTAAATCAGGAAGCAACGACAATTTTTTCTTTCCCCCCCCTCTTTTTTTATTGTTGTTTTTTTTTCTTTCTTTTTCTAACGGAGACACTTTGGTGATTACAGCAACTGCGAACCATAAAGGGGCAAAAGGCGTTATCGTCGGTGCTGCTGACGACCACCGCTGACCGCAGCTAAAAGAAGACTGACACTTGGTTTCATCCGGCACAGGGCACAGCTGTGGATGCATTTGACACAGACTAAGCGGAGAAGGGTACGTGCAGAGTCAAACTGGTAAAATTCACCAAAATAAACAACAAAAATTTAAACAAATAAAAGTAAGTGTGCAGTTAGACATACGCAAGGGATACGACACTGTTTTACTGTTTATGTAGAGCGCAGCGCTTTTTGGTTTAGCGAGAGTAAACATGTTTCCCTCGTCGACGCGTAAACGAACCGAAGTGAAAACTGGCTCGGAATCTAGTTTGGGACTCTCTATGTGACAGCCACGGAGAGTGGGTTTATTAAGCATCGCTGTTGCCGGACTGTGCTGCTGTGTTTGTCATGTGCTTTCGCTGCGTCCTCCCACAACTCCCCCGTCCTTGCAACTACCTTTTCTCGCCCTCCGAGCACGGTTAACATATTGTGCGATTTGACACTTTTTTGCTTACTGGCACCATAACGAAGCGTTCTGTGCGAATCTAAATTATTGGTCACAGTCATTATATAGATGTCTTCAATTCGGCGCACATGCAGCGCGACAAAAAGCAAATTAATCTAGTAAATGTCGGTATTTTTATTTGCTTCATTTGTTGCTACCGGAAGCGCCACTTTGTTGTGGTAGCAGTCGCCCACTGGGCTAGCAGAGAAAAGAACCAATTAGTTTAAACGTTTTTAATATCGCTTTCGATTGATGGCTTATATATTTTCAGAATTTATCCGCAGCTTAAATCAGCTCGTTTCTCCAGCCACGAAAACACGCAACAAAGTGGGCACCTTTAAATGGCCAAATTTTGACTTGGGTTTTGCACTGAAACTTAAGGGGCTGCAACACAGTGTGCAGCATTCTGGTTAAATGTCATTTTTCTGAACACATTAAAGCATACATGCATAAACAAGTTGGTGTGGGCACTTGATGTTTTCACAGGTGCACTGGCAGCAGTCAGCACTGCTGTAACAGTTTGTTTCTAAAGTTATACAAGTTCCTAAATTGCACATTATGGAGGCGTGTTTCTCACGGTTTAAGGTTTAATCATCACGGTGTTTGGCTGCAAACCTGGAGAAAATGAAGTATTGCATCACTTTGCATCCGAAAGCAAAGGCTATTCTGCAAACAAAACAGACCTGTGACAGAAATCATAAGCCTCTGTAGGACTAAAGGAACACAGCAGCTTTTTATCCTCACACTGTTGGTGCATAGAGCAGCAGCTCAAGACTCAATGATAAGCTTTCGGCTATATGTGCATTTTTACACTTTGCTCTATAGAAAAATGAACATTGAGGCTGAAAGCTGTTATAACACTTATTGCTGCTTTGCTTGAGCTCTAAATAAAGCACTTACGCATGAGTGGGTGCTTGTGCCTGAACTACAGTGATTTTATTAAAGGCTGATGCCCCTCTAGAGAGGGAACACTGAGCAAGATAACCTCTGGCTTTGTTAAATAGGAAAAGACATGTATGTTTAATCCTCACCTTTGTATATTTTTCCTGCAAATGGTGTAAAAAGTCATTGTAAGATGACGTGATTGCACTGCTGTTTCTGTTTTGGTGCAGATGGAAACCTCTGTTTATTTTTAGAATCACTAACTACACACACACACACACACACAGTTTGTACTGGTGCTGTGAGATGAGCAGCTTAGCCTTCACAAAGTTTGAGAGGGCGACTCTTGTTTTCCTGCAAATACCTGAGCTGTGAAGGCCACAGGAATGCATTCCTTTGCATGTCATAGGATTTGTCTCGGCCAGGAGGGAAAATGCCAAGGGGTTGGCTCACACAGTCACGTGTCCCAACTGGCATTCCTTTGTCTTTATGAACATGCTACGCAAACAGCAGCTAGTTCTGACTGTAAATTTTGCAATCAGTTGTGCAAACACTTGGAAGTTTTCCATACCGAGCGATGCTTTCCACCCTGTTGCTGCACATGCACGGCATCCACTTTCTACATCTGTGTTTTACAGGTGATACACTGAGGTTTGTCAACTTCCGTGCTCGCAGAGTCACAAACTTCCTCCAGTTTCTCACTTCCCCTCCTGTCTGTGCCTGTTCTTGGCAGACGGGTTGAGTCGCATTACCTGCAGAATGAGCGCCTCCAGTGCAGCTGCGCAATCGTTCTGTTACTTTTTCCCAAGGCGTGGTGTTGGCAGTGTGCTCTAGGTGATACTTGGACAGCATGTGTTGTGTCACAGCCTTGAAAGTGTTGCTTAAATGTCTGCTCAATATTTTCTCTTTTTGAGCTGCTACCGGTAAGAGTAAATGTTATAGTTTGGCCCTAATTGTGCCCCCTTGGAAAAATAAATTGCCCACCCCTACAGATCCAAGGTGGCGGGGGTCATACATCTTCATTGCAGAGTGTCAAGCTTGTGCTTCAGGCTCGAGGTTATATCAGTAGGGCACCCCTGGGACTGACAGAAGGTGCAAAGCAAACATTTGCTTGAATTAACAAATCAGTTGCTGTACTTAGTTATGGACCACTGGGAGTACTGTTTTCCCACCGGTCTGGTATTCCCATAGAGCCATATGTATTGTTTCCAAAGGGAAAACAATACACACAGCTGTCTTCTCAGACATTTAAACACAATAGCAGCTGTGTATTTATATAGAGATATTCTGTGCAGTCATACCCCTCCTTCAAAACAACATCAGAGCGTGTTTACAAGATTAAGATGAGCAGTGCCACAGTCTGATGTTTTACTCAAATCAGGGGCAGCTTATCCAGATAAATCACCCAACCCCGAGACCATTTATCTCATGTTAGGAGAGCAAGAAGGCAAAGAATGCAGGGACTTTGGTGTTTTAGACAGACAGCTGGAGCCCGCAGGCTAGCATTGCCCATCTCTGTGGTGGAACCGCTGTGGTTGAAGCAGATGCTCACGGCCGACTCCCGTTTCATCGACGAGGAATGCTGATGAAGAGTCAGAATGTCTTGAAGAGTTTAAATTCTGTTCATTTTTAAAATGTATTTATTTTTAGTGCCAGTGTAAAACGGCAGTTTTCTCCAGGTGCTTTTCATAGTGAGGTAAAGATGCTGCAGTTTTAGAGGGAGAACCCTAACAAGCTGATTTGGTGAAGCGAGCACCTGTGAGGAGGAAGAACTCCCTTTTGAGAGGAAGAGACCTCCGGCAGAACCGGGCTCAGGGAGGGGCAGCCATCTGCTTCGGACGAGACGGCAGATACAGTAAGAGGAGCGTAGAGAGACCACAAAACACAAGAGCTTTATTGACTGTTCAGCCATAGGGCCGGAGCTAGGTGATTAACATTTGAACATTGCAAAAAGAGGTGTGAGGTTTTTTTTTTCTTTTAATTTTTTTTGAAAATTTGGTGCGTGTTTATTTTAAAATGCGTTTTAATTCATCTCATTTTTGACTGCCCAATTGGTTAGTCATAATAATGTAGTTCAGGAACCCTTAAAAAAAAAAAGCATCCTTCACTTTTGGTTCTTATCTAAACCACCAGCATGTTGATTTGAAGGGGTTTATCTCCCTAGTCAGCATGTAGAGCTGTGCTAGATTTTCCATTTCCCAGTCTTCATGATGATTCAGCATAAAAAAGAACTTTTCTCACAGAGAGGTGTGTGAGGGTGAGCGGGAACAGAGCAAGGATGTGCTGAGTGAAATCAATAAAACTGCAATGAAAAAAGTAAGTAAGTATGTTGTGTTAGTGCGTTGGGATGCTACAAATATGAGAAACGCTGGCTGGTAATTCAATTCCTCGGCTCCTCCAGTCCACGTTGTCCTTGGACAAGATGCTAAACCCCAAATTTCATCCCACCATTCCATCAGAGTGCGAGTGAGTGTCTGAAATATAAAAGTGCTTAAAGTGCATAGAATAAAGCTATGTGAATGGGGTTTCTAGAAGTGCTGTGAGTGCTCAGCAAGAGTAGACGAGTGCTATATAAATACCAGTCCATTTACCATTTATACTTTGATGGCCGTTCATATACCTGAGCGGCCCGCAACAAAGTAAACTTTGAGTAGCATCAAATCAAAGCTACCCCATAAAGTGCAATAATAACATTAATAATAAAACAAGTGAAACACTGTACATGCTGAATGGTCTCAGCGTCCTTAGGAAATGGCGCCTGCTCATCCCCTTTTTGTGTACAGCCTCTGTGTAGACACTTCAGTCTGTTAAAGTGGGCGCCCAGCGACTTGTACTCCACCACATCAACATCCTGTTCCAGGATAGACCCCGGTCGTGCAGCCGTCCTCTTCCTTCTGAAGTTGATCACCATCTCTGTGGTTCACATTGAGAACCAGATGATTCCTCCCACACCACAAAATCATCCACTGGTGCTATGCACTCCTCCACACATCCAGCCACTGTAGAATCAGCATATTTCTGATGGTGGCATGACCTGGACTTGCACTGAAAGTGTGCGGTGTACAAGGTGAACAGGATTGGAGACAGTTGCCTGCAGACTTCCTAAGTATTTAGTTGAAGTTTTAGGCTAGTTAGCTGGAAATGCTAACTGTTAAATACACAATTTTATCCATTTCCACCACTTTTGCTCTGATTATAGACAAGCTGAGGGAAACCACATGAGCCTCCAATCCCTTTAAATGCAGAGAATTGCTCGTGTGTTGTTGCTGGTCAGATAAACTTTACTTTTACTTAATTCATTTTTAAAGCACTTTAAAAACAGCAATTGCAACAAAGTGCTGTACAATGAAACAGAGCAAAAATAACAAGAACAACAATAATAAAACAGCAGATACAAAATTAATAAAATCTCGAAGTATACTAAAAGCCAGTGAATAAAAAATGTGTCTTTAAAGAAGTTTTAAAAGTTGACAATGACGGGGCACTCCTGAGATGTGAGGGGGGATTGTTCCATAAAATAGGGGCGGCAATGCTAAAAGTTCCATCAGGAGATTTAACTTAGATCTCGGGACCTCAAGTAGCAGCTGATCAGCTGATCTGAGGCCGCGAGTTGGGAGATGAGTAATTAGCTCAGACAGGTATGATGGAGGTAGACCATGGAGACACTTGAACACAAATAAAAGAATTTTAAAACAGGCTCTGTAGTGAACTGGTAGCCAGTGTAGAGAAGTTAAAACAGGGGAAATACGCTCCCTCTTTCTCACACCAGACAAGAGCTGCAGCATTTTGAATCAACTGAAGTTGTCTAAGAGAGGAATGACTGATACCAAAATAAAGGGCATTACATTAGTCGAGCCTAGTAGTGATCATAGCATGGATCACCAACTCCAAGTGCTGCTTAGAAAGGAGGGGCTTAATCTTAGTTAATTGCCTTAAATGATGAAAGCAAGAGCGGACTACTGCCCCAACCTGGCGATATACATAGTCAAGTTTGAAGCCCAGGTTAGACAGTCTGCTTTAAGTAGGGTCCCAGGTCAATTTTAGATGAATCCTGCAGGCTACTCAGACAGAACGCTATCACTTCTATTGTATTTTCATTAAAGCTTAACAAATTAATGGCCATCCATGCTTTAATGTCCTCCAAACATAGCTATAATGATTCATTTGAGGAGGTATCTCTCTTCAAGGACATATACATTTGAATGTCGTCTGCGTAGCAATGGAAGGAAATTCCATTCTTCCGCAGAATTGAGTCCAAAGGCAGCAGGTAGAGTGAGAAAAGCAGTGGGCCAAAAATTGAGCCCTGAGGAACCCCACAAGATAATTTGGCAGGTAAGGATCTAAAGGGTTTGATCATTCTATTGTGTTCTATCAATGAGCTTGTGTCAAGTTTGCATTTGCACCTTTTGAAGTAGCACACAAGTAGAATTGGAGTAATTTTTCACATCGGTGTTTGACTGACAGTAGTTGATACTGCATGGAGGAACAGCATTCACCACATATACCTCCTGATTTCTGCATTTTTAATTTTTAGAAACGGTAATGGCTGGTTTTCTCGCATCTATTTGAATGTTCAATTTTTAGGTTTAGATGAAAGCAAAGAAGAGAGAAAGGAGGTGAGGATGCTGAAACAATCCAGGTTTAATATCAGTCATCCTATTCTGTCATTGCTGTGCCCTTCCTCAGGGACAGATGTTAACCTTTGACCTCAAATTTCTTGTCATGAATATAGTGTACTTTCCACTGGTGCATAGGCAGAGCTATAGATCTCTTATCTCACCCCCCTGTCCACCGCCCACTTCCCACTGGCACACATATGCACACATGCTCTGTATTCATTACGTAATTGACTCTCACAGCAGAGCAACACATGGCGCAGTCACTGAGGGTTAAAAGAAGCTGTTGTGTCGAACAACAGAGCAAACTTTAAGTGAAACAATGGAACCAAGTAACACACGCTCCAGTTAGACTGTCAGAAAGCTGCTGTGTGACGATACGCCACGCGGGGGTTCTGTCAAGTTATAGAAGCTAAATGAGTACATCATTCAGAGGCCTCGTGATTCTTAATAACAGGCTTGTATGTGAGAATTGCGTGAGAGGACCTGGCTCAACAGAGATGCAGAGTGGTTGTGGGTTTTTTTTTTTGGGCACTCCTCAGAAAAGGGGTAGTATCTCTTTGGTCACACGGTGATTCAGTGGAGATGAGCTAGAGAAATGCAGCAAGGGCTAAAATGAACACAGCAGGATGCACAGCAGCTGCAGCTGGGAGAGATCGAAAAGTTATAATATGCATTAAACTTATAATATGCATCTAGGGGTGGTTAATATCATTTCTAATACTAATTGTAATTAGCTTAGCAAAAAGACAGGGAGCAAGTGGTAAGAGCTAGATTGGATCTTTCTGGTGCTAATGACGAATGTGCATATTGTGAGTAGGAAATAGAATAGTTTTTGTTTGGCTTGAGTAATTTTTAGCAAACACTGTGTGCCAGTGTGATGCTTGCTTTTGTTCACCTCAAACACTGAATGCCTTACTACACTGAATGCCAAAGCAAGAGAAGCTGGCTTAGGCAACAAGCCCAAAGCAAAATCATTAATGACAGTTTATTATGAAATCTCTTTCTTAGGCTTTCTGGTCTGCTACCTCATACATACATACATGTCGACATCCTATGTCTGGGTCCTCTGATTGGCTTTGGTGACAAAGGTGCTTCCTCAGTATTTTCCTTTTCTGCGCCACTTTTAGACTTGTTCTCCTGTTGTGGTCAGGGCTAAGTGGTCCACATTTCTTTGCAATTTTACCAGCTGAGTATTGTTGTCAGATGCATCATTAAGGGCTTCACGGACTGTGGGGTTGAGAGAACTTTCAGCTGGTGCAAGTGGCAAAAACGTCTCGTTACTTGGATTCAGCAAGCCACCTTCTTTTTTTTTTTTTTAAAGCTTGCCTTTATTTCATATTTATATGCTGAGTGAGTTGAAGTTTATTTTCTGAGTTGGGTTCTGAAGAGTCCTCTTGATGGCAGAGTGGATGCTCATCAGTTTTTCCTTTCTTGGTGAAGTTGACTACGTCTGGTACATATATCTCAATGTTTTTGTTTTTGAGGCGAGGATGTTCGATGATGACACCTCCCAAAAGAGTCAACAGCCTTTCTCATGCTTGAGTTCACAATCTTTCTGTTCCTATCAATCCACCATGGACCTCTGTACCTCCATGCTTGCCGCTAGTTGATGTAGGATTGTCATTGAGGGGAAGTCTGCATACACCTGGATCAGTTCCTTCTTCATTATGGATGAAAGTTTCTGGGCCGATGTGAGTCAGGGGGGACTCTGTGTGGAAAGCTCTTCTTAAAAATGAGGAAGGACGCCGTTCCAGCACGTCCCTCCTTTTCCAAACAATTCAACTTTGGCATCAAGTCCAAAATTTTCTCCGAACTGCTGGCATGCTGCCAACTCTCCTTGTTTAATAATATATCCAAACAAATATCCAAACTTTAGTTGCACTAAAGTGTGATATTCTGGCATCATTTCCCAATTTCAGCTGCATCACAGCGGAAGAAGCAACTTCAGGCGTGCTCGGTGTCATTGCCAATTCATCTCTATTTCTTCTTCTTTTCTTTCTTTCTGGGGGGCAAATCTCCAAGATGCTTTTGCTGCTCATTGAAATTTGATTGTAGCACCTTTTTAACGGAGATCTCTCTTCTTCATATGATCCGTCTCTTCTTTTTCGCTGGGGAGAAGCTTCTGTTGGATCAACATTGACCTCGAATCTTTCTTTTCAATGCGAGCTTGATGTGGGGACTGGCGTATTCTTGGTTAGGGGGCATCGGCCCCTTTCTGTGTGGAGTTTGTATGTTCTCTCCATGTACTCCAGCGTCCTCCCACAGTCCAAAGACATGCCGTTAGTGGCGTTGCGTTAACTGGTGATTCCAAATTGCCCATTGGTGTGAGTGCGCGTGTTAGCCATGCGGCAGACTGGCGACCTGTCCAGGATGTACTCTACCTCTCACACTTTTTCCTAATTAATTTTTCTTCCCTTTACTTCATTGGCTTCATACTTAAAATAATTCCATATTTTGGTTCATGCACCAGCTTTAAGGAATTTTTGGATGGCTGGGACAGCAATTGGATTTTCAGTCACGTCCTGTCGTCCTAATTCCACCTTCTTCCCTGCAGCTGGCAACCGTAATCGTGGTTCTGCTCTCAAAGGCCAGCCAGAAGCTAGAACGCAGAGATCATCAAGGCTACAGAGCAACACAAGTACTTTTTTCAGCCACAGTCCATTTTAATATGATGCAGCTTTGTCCCTCCACAGTTTTTATGCTTCAGTGTCAGTACTAGAGGGTCCTCTGTATTAGTCTGACCTGAAAAGCCTCTTAAAATCCCTGGCCTCTTAAGAAATCAAAATCTCACTATAGTGTTTATACTCCCCCAAAATTATTGTTTTCTTCCCCTGTGCGCTTTTGGTTAAACTGCGTGAGAACATTTTGATGAACTAACATGCTGTACAGGTAAAAGGGGGGGGTGCACCACATTGTTTACTTGACTCCTCAAATCCATCTTTTGAGTCATTATTCTATTAAAGTCAGGTTCATGCTCCCTGGCCCTTTTGTTTGAGGAAGTCTCAGTGAGGCGGAACAATCCCAGAGGTTTGAAATGCTCTTGTACACCGTTGTTTGCTTTTGTTTGTAGTATTTTCTTCAAAATGAAAGCGTAACAGTTGCACTACAGGCTGATATGATAGGAGTCCTGTTGTAGTTATTGTTTCCACACTTCAGTGTCCTCGAGTGTTTTATTGCTGTGGATTTTGTAGAGCAGTTCATTCTGCGTTTTGTCATAAAATGCTCACAGGTTCCTGGCTGGGAGAGTTATGTTGCAGAAAGGTAATCTCCCCTTTATCTGTACAGGCCTGCAGTTAAAGGAAAAAAAAAAAAAGCTTTACAGTCTCTGTGCTCACTGGGAAAAGGAAGAGTGCCTTCAATGTGATTTGAAACCAATAAAGTAGGCAGCCCTGAAAAGATTGTTCTTAAGATACTGTTCCAACAGCACTTCTATAACTTCTTTTTTCCCCGTTACAAAATCTACTATTTTTTTCTTTCTTTAAATTTACTCCAAGTTTAGATGATCATTAAAGTGTGTAAGCTGCTCATTGGAAACTCATAAACCTTTTATTTAACTGAAAATGGTGCAAAATATTAAATGTTGCAGCAGATATTTCACTTTTAGGAAAATAAGGCTTTCCATTTTACCTCAGTTCATCCTAAATAACCTTGGCAGTGTTTCTGGAGTTTTAATGTGCTTTTGTGGATGCAGAGATGGAGTATGTGCTTTACAAACCCATTGATGTCACTGAACAGGTTTTTAACACCGAAGTTCTATTTTTATTTTCACTGATCAAACATAACATTGTGAACACCTGCCTAATATTGTTTTGGCCCTCCAAAGCAGCCCTGACCCATTGAGGCATCGACTCCACTAGACCCCTGAAGGTGTGCTCTGGTATATGCACCAAGATGTTAGCAACAGATCCTTTAAGTCTTGTAAGCTGTGCGGTGGGGCCTCCGTGGATCAGATTTGTTCCTTTCTATCAAAACCACCATTAATTTTTTGAGCTGCAGTAGCTCGTCTGTTGGAATTAGACCACACGGGCCAGCCTTCACTCCCGACATGTATTATTGAGCCTTGGTTCCACTGTTCCTTCCTTGGACCACTTTAGATAGATCCTGACCACTACCAGTCAGTAACGCGTTATTCTAATCTGACTACTTTTTTTGGTAACGTGTAATCTAACGCGTTACTATTTGCAGTCCAGTAATCAGATTAAATTCACTGTGCATTACTATTTTTGTCATTTTTCTTAGTAAAAAGATATATTTTTGCTTTCTTCTTGCTTCTCGGGGAGTGATGTCTGGCCGATGTGACAATCAGGTCCCGTTTTCAGCATGAGGACAATAACAGCACAGCGACACAAACATGAACAATGGAGGGAGGAGAGAGACGAGCATTTTTTTAGCTGCAAATACAGGCACTATTTTGAGTTTGTGTCAGCTAAAGATGACAATATCAAGGTTATTTGTGCACTCTGTGCTGGCGACAAAGCGCTGTCTACCTTCAAAAACACTACGTCAGATTTGAAAATAACTTGTAATCTAAGTTCTAAAATTAGGTAATCAGTAAAGTAACTAAGTTACTTTTTGAAGGAGTAATCCGTAACCGGATTACTTTTTCAAGGCAACTATGCCATCACTGACCACTACAGACCGGGCGCACCCACAAGAGATGCTCTGACCAGTCGTCTACCATCACAACTTGGCCCTCATCAAACTCACTCAAATCCTCACGCTGGCCCATTTTTTTTTCCTGCTTCTACTGCATCAATTTGAGGACAAAATGTTCACTTGCTCCCTGATATAACCCACCCACTAACAGGTGCCATGATGAAGAAATAATCAGTGTTATTCACGTCACCTGTCAGTGGTCATAATGTTATGCTTGATAAGTGTACATTTTCAGCAGGACTGTAGTCGCAAACAAAAAAACTGCAGTAATTCAATCTGTGCTGTAAACAGATGACGCAAAATATAGAAGTAGAAGCTTTTATTTAAATGTCAGCATGCAGGAGTTTTACAAACTAATGAGCCCCATTCCTAATCCACATCAGATCCATGCAGAAACACAAGTGGCTTATGAGGATGATGATTTTAAATGGCCTCAGGTAATGGACAGCTCAGACAGATGTAATTGCTCAAATGTACACAGTCATCCACTTTGCATGGTAATGGATCTCAGGTGGTGGGCTTTATGTGGCCATCCTATAATAAGAGCTTTTCCATCTTAATGACTTATTTAAATCGACAAACAGAAATGTTTCCACACACATGCTGGGACACACCTGGCAGTTGCAGCAGCTCATACAAGTTGAGATGGAAAGGTGCACTTGAAATGTGGCTTTTTTTCTCACAAATCTCTCTTCCCCTCACCGGGGGAGCAAAAACAAAGTCCAACTTAGCAAGTCAGTGTTGAGCACTACTGCTGAGTTGTAACTGCAGCCTCGTGTTACACACACTTCCACCTCTCCCTCTCACACACTCTGTTACGCAACAGCCGTTTCTTGCAAGTCCTTGCAGGATCGCCGCATTGGATTGTGTAACGTCGAGAGGGAAACGGGCTGTAAGGCCTCACATTCAGCCGCAGAGAATCCCGGCGACGCCTCATCACATCCAGCAAATATTTGAGTCCTCGGCAGACATTTTCCCGCTACACTGACTCCACAGCCGCTGGCGCTATAATTATGCCCCTTTGTTTAACCAGTGGGATTTTTCAGCTTATTTTTATAGTTTTCTGTGGCCGCTTTTATCCACAAGCAGATATGATAGGATACTTTATTTCTCCCTGAGGGGAAATTCAAATATCCATCAGCTTTATTTAAAAAACAAACGTCCCTGCAGTCATAATCATAAATAAATAAACAAATTAAAAAATACATTAAATAATAAAACAAAATCTCACAATACTGTTTATACTCCCAAAAGATACTTGTTTTCTTACTCTGTGACCTTTGTGGGAAAACTGGGTGAGAACACTTTGGTGAACTAACATGCTGTGCAGGTAAAAGAGGGAAAATGTGCCTCGTTGTTTACCTGACTCCTCAGATCTTTTCTGTCAGCCATCATCCTGTAAAAGTCAGTTTCACGCTCCCTGACCCTTTTCTTTGAGGCAGTCTCACTGAGACTGATCAATCCTAGAGGTTTGAAATGCTAACTTTGATCTCCATAAGCCTACAGTTATTAGAATAAATAGCTTTACAGCCTCCATACTCACTGAGAAAGGGGAGAGTGCCTCCGATGTTACTTGAAACCAATGACGCAGGGAGCCCAGAAAAGATTGTCCTTAAGATACTATTCCAACAGCGCCTCTATCACGTTATTGTTTTTCCTGCTAAAAGATCTGCTGGTTTTCCTTTTTTTTTTTTAAAGGGACTTTAAGTTTAGATAATCATCAAAGTGTGTAAGATGCTGATTTGAAACCCACATAAACCCCTCTATTAAACTGAAAATGGTGCAGAATATTAAATGTAACAGCAAATATTTTGTTTTTAAGAAAATAAAGCTTTCCATGTTGTTTAAGCCAATAATAAAAAAAAATTGAAATAAGAATTGTTACGGTAATATTTCAGAGCTCTCAACAAAGAATGTTTTGTGGATACTTATTTGTATCACTAACTTTCAGTGTTAAGGCTAGCTGCTGCTAGCTGCTGCTACTGAAGGTCAAAAAGATTATCTGCAGATATCTATATGGCATAAAGGTTTAATATAAAAAGCAGCTTTCATGTGAAAAGCTGCATAGATGGAAAGTAGTTTTCACTTCGTCTTTTTATTGGCTCTACTACAGCAAACATTGTCTTAATGATGTAAATGTTATTTCTCATGCAGCCTCCTTTGGATCTGTGTGAGCGTCAGGCTCAACACATGTCCCAGGCTGACAGTCCTGTAATTTGTAGTCCCTGTGAGTGTTTCTGAGGCAGGTGTGAAAGCAAACAATTCTAATGGTATTTTTAAAAGTGTTTTTGTATTTTTGTATTAGCCAAGTAACAAATGGCAGTGTGTTGGCAGTGTGTGTGTGGTGCCCTGACGTTACAGCTCAGTTTTAATTGTTTTATTTTTAGCTCAAAAAGTGAGAAAATGCATTTCAGTAACGTCACTTGATTTAATTTGAACTTGTACATGACTCAAGTTGGCTCGGTTGGTTATTGCGCCAAAAGAAAATTTCTCTTGTCAAAAGCGCCGTAGCCTTCAGCTAATACCCGCTAGCAAGTCAACATGAAATGGGTCTCACGTTAAAGTCATTTTGACCCCCTGACAGATTTGAAATCATGTTGATCTGTTAAAATAAAACCCCGTCATCTTATATGTCACGACTGAGTGAATTTGGGGGGTGTATTGGATGAAGAAAATTTTTTTTAAAAAGGTGGGAGAGGGTGAATCAAACTGACCACTTATACCTAGAACTGCATTTTGACCCCATAGAAATCAATGTAAAAAAGCCATGCTCAACATTTGCAGCATGCCCAGCAGCACGTCTAGTTGGACACGTTTTAATATAAAGGCTGCTGTAACATGAAGCAGAGCTAGCTAGATGTGACTGATAGATGAATAATAGGGGGCTGTAATTAGATAAGAGATGAATCATTACTGCAGGTCGGGGATGGGACGTAGAGCCAGGGCAGTGTGTATGACTGGACATGTGGAAACCAGCAGGGGAACAGTAGCTGAACTGAGCACAGAGTCCAGAGTGTGGCGTACTAATCTGAGCAAATAAAGGGTAAAATCCAGAGAAGAACAGCTGAATCGGAGGGGTTTCCTTCCTGAGGCGGGCTGCAGACTGAGGTGGAGCAGTGTGGACGGCTGCAGGCCTTTTAAAGAGGAGGCAGATGTGGATGAGATGATCAACTGTGTTCTACTTGTGCAAAAACTAAATTAGTAAAATGTGTTACATTGGTGTTTGTTGTAGCCTTTGATTATTAGATTCTAGAATGTTTTACCTATAAAACAATTTGTAAAACCTCTAAAACCTAAATGGTTATTTTGTTAAATCTTACTTATAATAAAGGAAAAAAACAGATGACTTATTTACCGTTACTGCTGTCATTGCAGGATGGGGTCAAAATGACCGCCCTGGTGGTCAGCT
>VUQJ01030563.1:6739-19114 GCA_015108635.1 Andinoacara biseriatus
AGTCTGGCTTCTTTTTTTTTTAAAGAGCGGTTATAATAAGAGCTTTAATCTGCCTTAGCAACTAACTACATCACAGGAAGTCCGCAGACTGAAGGTTTCACAGACCGTTCTCTGCAGTTCAGCCGAAGCATCCAGGGACATTTTCTCCATTACAAACATCTGGAACAATGCAAACAAGTCAGCCAGCTGCCCTCATCGCACAAATGTAGCTGAATGACTCACAACAGGCTCAAATACTTTAAAGGGAACCCGTTTCCTTATTTTCTGTGTTCACTCAGAGTTTACGCGATTATCTGGGATGAATACTGTACACAGGCTACAACAGAGCACCAGACTGCAGCGACTCAGTCAGACCAGCTGAAGAAGCACCTGTGAGTCCAGGTGTAGGGCGCACCTGCCGAGTGTCTCAGTCGCACTTTAAGGTTTTTTTTTTTTTGTGTAGAAAGTGAATCTCCCAGTTAGTGAGAAGTTGCCATCAGCAGCTGTTTCTGCAGCAGTAAATAAACTGCAAACCATTACAATCAGTCTGGATTGTTTGTATCTGTAATGCAATATTTTCCACTCCTAAATATACTGATTATTATACTAATATACTTTTGGTACTATAGTTTATAGAAGTTCAGGCTTCACAGTGCTGTAAACTTAGTTTTTTTCTGCTCTTGGCTCTGTATGATGTCAGAGAGGGGGGATATTCCTAATATGGTCGTCTCCAGATATTAAGCCCCACCCACCTGCTGTTCAAGTCTTGTATTTATAAGGCGCAGCCAATCAAAACAGTAGCCTAAAAGAGGGAGGAGCTGAAAGAGTGGTTCAAGTAAGCAAGGTTTTATTTGATTTACTGAACTAGTGTTGATCTATTATTTCTACTGCTTTTACTGTTTTTAGCATATAGTTTTTCTTTGTTTGCGTTTCCTGTGCTAAATTATTTTAATAATTCACCACCGACACAGCGCTGTGGTGGGAACCACACACATTGTACTTCCACCAGGAAGGAAATCTGCAGTATAAATGATGCTTTGCTTCCTTTCTAGGCATTATTTTTGAATCGTGCAAAGCTTCTCTAGCACCAATAAACACGTGGAGCCGGAAGCGAACAGAACAGGTTCCCTTTAACTACAAACCAGCACAGAACCGAGCTTCTGGAAAACCTTCAGTCTGAAGTAAATCCAAATAAAATAAAAAGTACATCTGTGACAAAAGAAATTCAAACCTTCACTGGTTGTTAATCTCTTTATATACGTAACACGACCGACTGTGTCCTGTCTTACTGCATACATGCTGCGGAGCAGACCGGATCGCCTCCTGGACGTCTGGCAGAACCGAGGCGTCCAGGAGGAGATGTGGTCTGCCCCGTGAGGAGTCTGCAATCTTTTGGTTTGTGTGTAAATACAAAGTGGGATATTTTTAGTTATGATTTTATCAAGCCAAACATGGAAGTGATCCGGAGTCAGGCTCCCAACGCTCTCGAGGAAAGTTTCTCAGTGGTGCCTGAAAACGTGACCGCAGCGCTACAGCAGATGTTTTGTTCCCGTCCGTTCTGGCGAAGTCCAACAAACTGTCCAGGAAGTATTCCTCACGCCTCTCCCAGTCAGGTTTAAGGAACATTAAGCCAGGCTTTCCGCTCTCAGTTTTTTTTTTTCCACGAACAGGGACACAGCCAGGTGTTGGCCCGCTATCCGTGACAAGGTTTTTAAAACAAATTCCAAAAGGACAGAAAGGGCTTTGGCCGGGTTTCAGTTTCAGTTTCTCCTTTTTTTTTTTCCTTTTTTTTTGACGACTTAGAAAAGACAACACGAGTAAATCCAAAAGGCTTCAGTGAAATCACGAGAAAACAAAAAGCTGTCCGATCGTCTTCCACATCAAACAACTTTACGACAGAAAGGGGAAGTTTTGGCAATGATGAAAGCAAAAAAAAAATAAAAAATCCATCTTTTTATTTTTGAATCACAGTTTTGAACAGCTGGAGTCTGTAGATGAGATGCGTCGACATGTGCAGCACACAACGTGACGAAAACGAAGCTGGATCTGCTCTGTACACAAACTGAACAAAAAAAACAAATCAAATTTTCCTTCATCCCAACAGAAGGGCCACAAACTGAGATCTGGGATATTTCCACAGGTCGTTTTCAGAGCGGCGACGCCGAACCGCCTGGATGGAGCGGGTTGTTTGGGGCCAAAGGTCTCCAAGGCTTTACACAGTCCAGCTTTGACATTAAACTGTCAAAATGGACCCAGTTTATTTTACTTCCTCTTCTGGAGTTCTGCTGTATGGAAGCCCATTTGTGCCAAGAAAAAAAAAACCCAATACAAACCAGCCTTGGTTAGTTAGACATGACCCTGATCTTAAAATAAAACTTTACTTATCACGATGCTGAACTAAGTAAAGACTTGGATTTATTTGTGAGAATTGCAAAATATTAAATAATTTTAAAAAGTCAAAACTGAGATTTTTAAACATTTTCCTTAATAAAAAAAAAGTCTAAAAGGGAACATGTGGACCTGTCTGCTGAATTAGCCTCTGGCCACAAACAATGTTTCTGGTTCTCAAACAATCCTCACGGGACGCTAGAAACACAAACCAGGAAACTTCTGCTACAAACAAAAATCTTGTAGCTTGCCAACAAATTCTGTTTGGGTTTTGGTGGAGTGCATATCAAATGGAGTGCCTAGCTAGCTAGCTTTCAAGACTCATTCTGGTTTAATTTTTACTTAGAATATCATATTAATACTGACTCTAATCCTTTTATCCATTTATGCATTTCTTTCTTCATGTGGCAGAAATAAGCTTCCATACATGGTGATGCTAGTCTTTGCTGGCAGACGGAGGTTACCGTCAACACTGACATCTGAGTTCAAACACCAACTCCTCCTTCATCGTGACTGGAAATATTCCGCTCCAAGAATCTTCCTCCTTCTTCTTGTCTTTGATTTCAAATCAAGTCCCTTCAAACGTCCAGCTTCATGCTACATTTCTTCACTGGGAGTCTGCTCGTTTTTCTGTGGCCAGGTGAGCTTAAGTAGAAAACATGATGAAGCAGAGAGGAGGACGCTACTATTAATCTATTCACGTTGTTTAGAAAAACAGGAAGGAAAAAGAAATATAATCAGAAAATCTAAAAGCTTCGTCCTTCTGTTTCTAATGCAAAACTGAACTTTCAGATTACTTCTTTTTTTTCCACAAATGTAATAAAGGGCCTCAAAAACTTTTGGACCTATTAAAGGAAACATTTTTTTCATCATTTTAAGGGTTTAAAGGAGGTCCTTTTTTCCATTTTAAACCTTCCTTCAGAGAAACACAAGTTGACTCGCACAAACAGCCTCTTCTCATTTTCTCGGTGTGAAAATCTTTTTTCAGTCTTTTGTTTTCGTCTTTGATGGTCTGAAGAACAAGTCTGGGTAAAATGCTTCAGATGGCTCGACAAGTGCTGCATTTTCTTTCCATCGCTCTGGGGTTGGGTGGGCTTCAGGACATCCAGAGTCTTACGAAGTCTTGACCAGGTCGTACACATAAATGAGGAAGTCGTCGTCAAACTTGATGAAGTAGACGGACGGCTTGGCTTCCACCTGGTGGATGACCATGCCCGTTCGTTTGCCGCCGTCCTCTTTGGCGTACTCGACCTGCTTGCCCACCAGGCTGTCCACCACCTCGCCGGGCTCCCGCTCCGCTGGGACGCTGTCGTCTGCAGGAACGCAGCGAGACAGATGTTAAAACAGATGTTTTTTTTTAATAGATATAAATGTTAAAGATAGAGCAACATGTTTGCATTTTAAGGTGTTTTGCCGTGAAGCTTGTCTTTCAATACTGGTCCCAATATCAGTCGTGTAGAGATTACTGTATCGTTTTAAGGACCTACAGAGTCCATGTAAGGAGGGTGGAGGTGTGGGTAAGTCACAGATTACCTTTATTTTTGCATTTACTCCACCTGTTGAATAGTTTCCCTTCCACTAGCTTTTTATTTTCCCCTCTAATTGAGTTCAGGCGCTAAAGTCAAGTTTAACTGCCCTTTAATGTGGACATGATATGCAGATATGATCCAAATCCTCGAGACAACAAAGAGCAACGCTCAGTAAAAGATCGATTAGCGTCACTCACTGGAGTCGGGCATAATTCGCAGGTCTCCTTCTTTGTAGTCGTCCAGCAGCTGGTACATGTACAGGACGGGGTCTTTCTCGTAGGTGATGTAGAACCAGCTGGTCATGATGGGAGCCCGAGCCAGCACCATGCCCCTCCACTCCTCCTTCGGACCCTCCTCCGTCTCAAACATGTGCTCCACCGCTTTACCAATCATGGCGTCGGCCAGGTTGACGTCCGTCAGACGGGATTTAGCTGTGAGGGTAAAAGTTCATTCAAGACTCAAGTTGCTGCGTGTGTCTGCTGTGTCAGCACCACTGTTGGATCAGAACTGCACCTTCAACAAAGAATAAGATGCGCTGGAAGTGACGTCTAGATTTTACCAAAATAAAAGGGTTTAAATTACCAAGTCTGTCGGGGAGCACCTCCAGGCCCTGAACCCTCTCGTCTTTATGAAGCTCCAGACCGTAAACACAGTCAAATCCATCGTACTTTATCAGATAGAGAGACGGGTTCACGGGCACCTGGAGAACACAAACAGCCCGTAAAACACAAATTTTCCCATTTTTTGTGCTTCTATCTTTACACCCTCCTAAAGTAATGCAACAGTGATATCAATCAGCAACAGAAAAATGAAGGCAAGGTGACAAAAACTGCAGAAGATCTAGTGGCCACATGAAGTTGGCTCGAAATGTGAGCGCCAAGGTCCAAATTTACAGCAGAAATAAAAAATTTTTAGCTAACCAAGCCAACCAACTGTTGGCATCACGGTGGTTCCATCCTTATTTTATAATGAGCCTATAAGCACATCGCAAACAGAGCTCAGCCCAGCTGGACACAGACAGAATGAGCAGGAATGTGATTGGACAGTTGAAGGAAGCCTCTGGTCACCTGGTCGAGTACTGTCCCCTTCCAGACCACGTGCCCTCCTCCTTCCTTCCACACGTGTTGGATCCTGCAGCCGACGATGTTGCGTCGAGGCTGCGACAGAACTTTGGTGGTCGGGCCCAGGCTGCTCTTATGCTTCCTGTACAGACACATGAAACGGTAACAATCAAGCTGCACATGCGACCAAATAGTGAGGCTGTGATCAAATCACTGAGACGCAGAGCATCTTAACTCACTTGTGCGGGTTCTTCTTCTTCATCATATTGGCAGAAACACCTGCATGCCCTGAGGAGAAAAGCACGACGCAGATCATTTACCCAGCGCTGTACAAGCGGCAGCTTCCTGCTGGGATAAAATGGTGATGGTTTAATGTGTTCCAGCCCATTTGCTGCCGGTCCTGGATATTTCCTGCTACTGCTCGCCATTATTAGAGACCTTTGAATTAGGATGGAAAAACGCCCAGGCGCTGACTCACATTCTGCTGCATCACTTTGTTTGAACAAACAGAATAGCATCTGATTTAGCATCGGCAAGTTATTATCAGTATTCATCATCATCATCATCATCTTCAGAAAGCAAAACTGCTGTTTGCTGTCAAAACTGGCCAAAAAAAAATCACGTGAACCGTTCAAAATACTGTGTTACATCCAGGAAAGGTTAAACGAGTACCTGTAAAGCAGCATTTATTTCTAGAGGTCTTTTAAAAGAACTGCATACATATTACAAAGTAAACAAACTAAATAATTAGGTTAGAGCAGACATTCGACACCCTGAACGAGCTCAGCTGCAAAACACATGGAACAATAATCATCGTTCCTGCAGTGCATGAAGTTTTTATCACAAAGAAATTCATTATTCAGGCAGTGCAGTTCTACAGTTACATTTACTGACCAGAATCTGAAACGCTGCCAAACACGAGAGGCAGCAAATCTGTCTCTGTGGAGCTGAGCCGGGTCTGTCATCAGTAATATAAAGTTATTGTATGGATTATTCCATGTATAAACTGACCAGTTGGGCAGTTTTGTGCATTCACTGCGGATGTTATCGATGATCCGTCACCTTCAGCCGATGTCCCTCCACCAGCACAGCTGTTAGTGTATCTCAGAGTGGGTGGACACCGCTTCAGCACCGATGCATCAAACTGCTCTTCACTAATTATTGTTACAAATGTGGCTCAAATTAAGTTCTCATATCCATCCAGACTGTGAGCATTCAGGGCGTCAGCCTCTGTGCTTCAGCTACTGCACCAACCTTTAATTTGTGGAGGTTTAAACACAGTGACCGAAGTTTGGGGGTTCAAAAGAAAACACTTGGTTATGCTGGAATATCTCTTTGCAGCCAGTTTACATAAATGAACCCTCTGCGAGAGTCCACTCGGGTCAGATTACCACAAATTTCATCATTTCACGGTGAGCCTGAAGCTCTGTGCAGACATCTGCATGACTGCCAAATTTCTGTGACCGTGTGGATTTTTCCACCGAGACTTTACATTTCAGTGACACAATTATGCGTTCAGCTGCATTTCATTAAAACTATAACAGGAATGATTTCTCATCAGTGCTGTTTGCAGCCGTCTGTGTCTCCAGTGTACTCGCTGCTATAGCCATCAAAATGAGGCTTCTGGGCTTTTGATTTACAAAAGGGGACAAAAAATATTTGCATTACTCTCAAAATATTGAACTCAGCTTAGGGTCAACTGAAACCAATGGAAATGCAGCAGTGTGTGTTCGGGCATGCTGACCTGTATCAGCTGTGTCTCTGTGTCCCGGAGTGTTCTTCATTCATCTGGAGGCGGGGGGGCAGCCAGGCTGCCCAGGCCACGCAGCTGCACCACAAACCTGCCCAGGGCTGAAACACACAGAGGAGGTCTCATCCGTCACTCCGCTGACATCTAGTGGTGGAAAACACTTCAAACGATCACCAAAACATGATGTCAGAGCTTTTCTGTTTTGGGAATTTTCCATCCGTGAAAGTCCAACACAAGTGCAGCTTGGTGGAGTCTAACGCTGTTTAACTGTTACATAGGGAACATTTTAATACTGAATATAAAAATGTTAATAAGAAAATGAGGAAAAGGTGAGCTGACATTCACCTTAAATCACTGTGAACTGCATCCATTCACACAGATCTCCATTCTCTTCGTTACCCTCCTTAATCTGTGGCTCAGCACCTTCATACGTGACTGTTTTCATTTATCCCACATTAATGTTTGAGGAAGACAAACTGTTTAATAAGCACACATTAGGGAAAATCAGACACAAGGATCACAAAAACAACAGGATACAGTGAATGTCTTATTAAATGTTAGGCTGATTACTGAGTGCGCCCCTCAGAGGCTTCAGACTGTTGATCCAAATCTATAAAATAAAGTCTCAGCTTCTATTAAAGAAACTTCAAATCACAAACGTAAAAAACTAAATCCAGCCTCACTGCCTGCAGAGGAATTAGAAGGTAAGCAGCAGCCAAGTGCTGCTAATCAAATCCATTGATTATCTGATCTTCAGCATGTGTGAGAAACTCTGTTAAAGCAGAAGTTTTGGCAGTTTGCTGGTTTGGTGCATTCAAATGTGTGTTAGTAGCACAATACCACAATTGTCCGAGGAGTGGCCGACTCAGCAAATTCACCTCAAGGTCAGACTGTGCTCAGACTCTCCGGGCCTCAGTTAGCACGGTAAATGTTAAAGTTCATGGCAGCACAGATGAAAAAGCTTCTTCTCTCTGAGGAGAACATGGCAGCACAGCTTAGGTTTGCAAAGTTGTATCTAAACAAACCACAAAGTTTCTAGAACAGTGTCCCGTCTGGCCACCATGTTTGGGGAAAACCAAACAGCATATCAGCACAGACATTTCAAACTGTCAGCTGGCACCTTGCAGTCACTGGGTCGACCTCAAGCTCCTGCATATGCCAAAGTATTCTAGAGTCAACAGCTAGCAACAGCTTTAGCCGTCTGACAGCTAAAGCTTGGCCCAAACTGAGCCACCGGACGGTTCCAAGCACAGCAGCAAACCTCAAACAGAATGACTGATAAAAGAATAAAGGTGCTGCAACAGCACAAAGTCCACCTCAACCTCACGGAAATGTTGTGGCAGGATCTTCAGAGTGCTGAAAAAACAAATGTCTGCAAACCTCAATGAGCTGAAGCAACGCTGCGGAGACGAGTGGGACCAAATTCAGAGACAAATGCAGAGACAAACTAAGACAGTTGAGGGGCAGCAGTTCAATGGTTGGACATCCCTGTAACACCTCATCTAGGGGGCATCCTGGTCAGGTGACTGAACCACCTCATCTGGCTCATATGGAGGAGCTCCTCACCCCATCTCTAAGGAGAGCCCAGACACCTGTCAGAGAGCTCATTTCCAGAGTCTGATTCTTTGGGTCTCTCTCCACAGCTCGTGGTCAGGGCGAGGGTAGGAATGTAGATCGACCAGTAAACGGACAGCTTCGCCTTCAGGCTCAGCTCTCCATTTACCACAGCAGCACTACAACATCTGCAGAACATCACAAAAAATCCCAACGCAGAAGAATCTTAAAGCGTGAAATTTAGATAAAACACAGACTTTTGTTCGAGTAAAAGCTTCTGCAAATACCCGAGAGCCAGAAACGACCCAATCTCCATACGGCCTCGGACGTCCTTAA
The DNA here is from genome assembly GCA_015108635.1 of Andinoacara biseriatus. Lineage (NCBI taxonomy): Eukaryota > Metazoa > Chordata > Actinopteri > Cichliformes > Cichlidae > Andinoacara > Andinoacara biseriatus. The sequence continues at coordinate 15,337 of VUQJ01030563.1, forward strand.
AGGGAAACTGAAAACCTGTTTCCCCCTCAACAAGTTTTGGGAGCAAAGAAAGCAACTCAATAAAGGTCTTGGTCCACCTTAACCTTGAATGAATCTACCGTCCAACCCAAGAATGAGGCCTGAACTCTGACTGCAGGCTGCAATCTTAATTTTCTGTTTTATTTATCAGACAGGAGCTTCAGCCAGCACAGAAGCTCAATTTATGTCAGAACAACCAGGCAGTGGTTACACTGGCGAGCCTCAATTAGACGCAGAGCACAGCCTGACTGTCAAATACTCGAGGATGATGAAAGATCGTGAAATCTTTAGCAGATATCTGTGACTAACACAAGTGATCATTCATCCGCTAAACGAGGTGGAAACCGATTATATCATTAATTAAAAATAATGACCTACCTCTACACGCGCGCTACCAAAGCTTTCCTTCAATGACACACACACTTTTTCCTAAGTGGAAACGGGCCTCGCTGCATCTTCTGTCTCACGCTGGAAAAACTGGCAGAGGAGCAACAGAGAGGGTTTCATGTCCTGAACATGAGACTTCAATTATTGATCAGTGGAGCCTGTGAGGAAGGCCTGCAGTGTATTATTTATCTGTAGGCAGGGTGTTATGTATCACATCTGACCCTCTAACCGCTCGCTGCCTGCTGTTCCCAAACCGCTGCTACATGTTCAAGACTCGACCTGAATCTCTGTACGCCCGTCCATCTCATTCTTCTTCGTCCATCTTAATTTTTCCAAACTACTTCAGACTTAGTAGGTGAACTGCTGTTTGAGTTTGTCTGGCAGAGAAATTCTCATATTTTGGCTAAAAGTGGCTGCTGCTCCACTCCGTTTGTAGGGGAGGGTCATACATGTTCACAGCCGTGTTAGTTCGGCTCTCGTTGTCAGGACGTTTACTCACATTGATATTTTTACCCGCGTACCGAGGCGTAAACATCAACCTAATCTTAACTTTAACCAAAAACCAAGTCTTAAGCCTCAAACAGGCCTTCAGAGGGGTTTGAAAATGACATCATCACTCTGATGGTCTAAAACTAAAACTAGCAAGAGATCGCAGCTCCCCCAAATTTGAAGGCCGAATGCAACTGAAGACTAGAGACTGATTTTACTAAGACAATCTGAAGTGGCCTGTGCAGTTAAATCTGTCTCATCTGCACACATCACAAAAACAAAGAGCTTTTTAAGGGACGTCCAGACAGGAAGAGTCTCGCAACGATGCAGTGACAAAGACTGCAGGATGTCGATGAGGTTCAGCAACTTGTAGCCACGACTTACAAAGTAACTGTTACTGACACAAAGTCCTAAATGAACTTTTCTCTGCTTTAAGGCGAACTGTGCCATAAGATACCATCTATGATCATACATCGTTAATGCTAACGTGAAACAGCCCAAATCTGACTGCTGACATCGTCATTCATCCAAAAGCTAAACCAAAGAAACTCTCCACCACAAAACCTCAGCACCATTCTTACTCATTAAGCTTCCCCCGTTTTAGACCAACATTTTCTACCGAGGTTCAGTATTTTTATTGGGAAAAAAACATCTTGATTTACCCATAATTCCCTCTCAAACAGTTCTGCTTAAGATAGTCGAGCTCAATGGACGAACTTATGTAGACGAATTCTCTTTGTTTGAAATGACCCACAGTCAAACTATCTTTGCAAAACCAGCCTCATAAGCTATAAATTTCCTTTATTCCTGCCATTACTGATTGCTGACTTGTCGGGTTGATGCATCAGCACACATTTCATAATCAGAGAGCAAAAGGTTGGCTACGGAAGAGCAGAACCAGCAAGAGCAAAAAGAGGTTTTCTGCTGGCTTCATCAGCAGAGCAGATGTCCAAACACGCTCGTGCTCACCTGCAGAGGAGACTAACCCACCACAAATACCAGAGACTCGCTGCAGTGCTCGGCTGCAGCTGGTGGTGATTTTCCTCTCGTTGCCTGGAGCAACACAGGATTAGTCATCTGCCGTCCTGAGGGGAAGAGGAAATCTGGACAGCAACGAGTCAACGTCATCCGCTCCAACTTATACCTCCCTTGGATTCATTTCCTGGAGAATTACGCCATCCTGACGGACGACAATCCTGAGCTTAACCTTTAACCTGAAAAATGTACCATCTGACCTGAAAGAGGTGCACATTCCCCAGAATGCAACAGTGTGAACAGATCTGTCTCCACAAAAAAAGTAATATGAGCACTCGTGCACGCTGCAGTGGTACAGTATGGAAACCCAGACTAGAAAAATCTGTGGAGGAATTTTGGGGTTGTTTCACTTTCCAAAACATCTGGATTACATCAAGTCCCAGAACTGCCCAAACTGTTGTTGAAGGTCGTGATTCAGCAAGTAAAATAAACCGAGTTTCCCAAACATGTGTTTTAAACAGCACTGACTGAACCCCGAAAGGTTTCTGGCAGGCTCGGTGTTCTGGTGCTTTCATGCATTAGCACCATACCAAAGGTGTAAATCCCAGCATAGTCACTCTTTTAAAGTAGCCAAAGAGCTCCATGAGCACTTCATGTAATTTCTTCATTTGCTTCATGTTTTTTTTTTATTGTTTTCTTTTAAAAATGCGACCCACAGAGTCGCCTGTAGGACTGAATTTGCGCTCTATCATCACTGACCTCTGGCAGCTCATGTTGAAGGCTACAGTTACCCTCTCAGGTTTCACTGCGCTAACAATGACATATTCAAGCAGCCACCTCAACGCTGAAGTGCCCAAAGCTGCAGTTCCTCTGGTGGCCACTTGAGGCTGTTTCCAACAGTGAGTCAGACCTCATAGACTCCAACTTTATGGCAGAAATAAACATTTACAGCCTGATCCAGGAAAAAAACATAATTTTGGTCTCTACTTAGTTTCCACTAGCATAAAAACTGCACGGTGGGCGAATGTTTATATAACTCACCTGTTTTGATTTTGCTAAGATTTAAACTTAGGGGTGTGGCCTCTCTGACAGACGCGTGGATGCCGAAACAGGCAGCTGTAAATGCTAATATCGGTCACATATTTTAGATTTCATTACTTCATTTTCAGTCAGACACCAGGAGCTTCTGATGGCCTGTGTGGCTGTTTCCTGCATAACGCAAATTAACCATTACACCACGGAGGCACTGTGATGGTTACAATTACCGCTAACTGTATAATGTACAAAACCGTTTGTTTCTGTTGTAAAGTTTTTAACATGGGGGTCCGTGGGCACTGACTCGCAGCTGGAGCCAGCCTCAAGGACACATTAGAGGAACTGCAGCTTCATTTTTCAGTGCTGGAGGCCTGGAGGCTTGTGTACCGCTGGCTGCAACCTGACATAAAACAGAAGAAGAAGAAGAAGGTGGTGCAGTGACTGGCTTACTAGTGCATAAAACACATCTGAGAAGATGAACAGGACTGAGAGACAGGGAGGTTAACTCGCCAAGAACTTGTTAAAAAAGACACAAAACACACAATAATTACCTGTAAGCGAACAACAGATCCCTAACTGAGCCTGCTTCGTATTAAAATAACCTAAAATCTTGCATACATTAATGAAATACCAAATTCTAACACATGGTGGTGCCGAACGTCAGTGTAGCCTTTATTTAACCAGCAAGTCGTAAATAACACAGGTTACATACAGAAGCAGCATCTATTGGGGTGCTAACAAAACAAAAATGAAACAAAACCAAACAAAAAGCACAAATTCATTCACACTGACTCCAATCTTTCTGCTTCCATACGCAGTGAGGTGACCGCCAGCAGGTAAGCAGCAGTTTCACCTGGAGGACCAGCCTCCTGGT
>VUQJ01030564.1:2829-15063 GCA_015108635.1 Andinoacara biseriatus
AATGAACCCCCCCCCCCCCCCCCCCCAAGGGCAGTCAGCTTATTTGTTTTCTACCCCTGCACAGTAACCACAGAATAAGCTAATGCCCCAATTGCTCCACTACAGTATCCGTGGGAAGTTTGTTTGCGAAATTAACATTCCTGGCTCTCTGCATTGAGGCGGTGATGATGTGTTTTATTTTTTCTCTCTTCGTGTTTGTGGTAATTTCACAGTCCAGTAGTGGTGGGAGCATTTTCCAGCTGGGTGGGTGGGACATTTTTAGACTTAGCGTGCTTTCCATAATGGGATGTTATCCTATCCTCTGGAAGTTTTTGGGACAATCACACAACTTGTCAAAAGAGTAATTGAACTGCTTGCATCTGATGAGAGGAAATGCAGATTTACCTCAGCTTCCTGTTTTGCCTCATCGACTGCTCTCTCAGCACCTGTTCCTCTAAAGATATTTACAGAGGTAAACCTCCAATATGCTCTTCATGCATTAGACTTGACAAATTCTTGGTCAGTAGGTTCAATTTTTATAAACCTCCATGTGAAGGACTTTATCTCACACCAGAATGCTCAAAAATCTACATATCTTCCACTTATTTTATATTCATGATTAAAGGATCCTCTTGCAGTCTGGCTGCCTCAATGGCTATTTTCCACCTGACTTTGATAGCTCCTATGTTAAGGTATTGTTATCGGTCTGGCTCCTTCCTCTGATCTCCACCTACCTTGGGAATATCAACACTGCTTAGGTAGTGGTACTGAATCCTCTCAAGGGGGCGGGAAGGCAATTTGAAGCAAGGCATGTGTTGAAACACATACTGGAAGGAAGTGGGATTCAATATGTATGTAATAGTATGATTTTTAATATGTACAGTCTGCACATGAGAGATAAATTCCTTGTAAAGTGTCCTGATTATTCTCTATCTTGAATCATACCTTATTGTTTTTCCCTTTCTGAACAAACTGCACTATTAAAACCACAGTGTTTTTCCTTTATTAAGTGATCTGAGTAGAATTGTAAAGTGTCTGTACTTTAGGCCTCTCTGCTCTCTCTCAGCTTGGTGCTATTTGTTCTGACAGGTGCTCTGACGTTATTTGTTTGGGTGGAAAAATGGAAGTCAGCACTGGAGCAGTGAAGCACTGGGTTAGTTCCACTGCTGCTCCTCATAACAAAGTTACCTACAAACAGCCTGAACTTTCACAGGCACTTCTGCCTCTTTTTAACATTAAATTTAGAAGAAAATCTGAAATTAGAACCATTTCCTCTATTTTCCTGAATACGCAAAGTTAAAATCACCAGGCTGTGATAGGATTCAGCTGGCAGTCTAATAATGACTTTGTCAGACCATGTCTACTCCAGGCCTGTAGTTTGGCTTCATGCATGATTGTTTTTAAAGGAAGACTTTCTGTAGGAAACCCAATTGTGACTTTCCAGAAACTGCTGTCACTTCTGGAAAGCAGGTTCCTGCAGTGCACTTCCTTTCCCTTGCTAGATACAAAAGTAAATGGTAAATGGACTAGTTAGCTAGAAATATAGTGCTTTTCTACTCTAGCTGAGCACTCAAAGCACTTTATACAACACATTTGCATTTACCCATTCACACTGTGATGGTTGGATCAGAGAGCAACTTGAGGTTCAGAATCTTGCCCAAGGATACTTTGGCATGCAGACTGGAGCACCCAGGAATCAAACCACCAACCTTCCAATTAGTAGATGACCTGCTCTACCTCCTCAGCCACAGCCACCGGAAAGGACAGCGGCAACTGGGAGGAAAAGAGTCAGTGGATGACCCTCATCTTATGTGACTTCTGCGGATCGGTCTTGGCCACGCCAGTTAGTTTCTGGTTTAGGAAACTCTGCAAATTCAAAAGGAATTTAAAGATCAATTGTAAGCAAATACAAGTCATGTGGATGTGTCACCAATTTGCCAAGGTCTGGAAAAAGAAGCCTGGTTTGAAAACTGTTGGAAGACTGTTGGAAGTGTCATTATCCGCACCAAAGTGAGTTTTACATTTCCATGGACTGAGAGGGTGCTGAGCAAGAAAGAAGCCACTGCTCCAAAATCTGACTGAAATTTGCAGCTGTCCACGTGGACAAGCCAAATACCTTCTGGAAAAAAATGTTATGGTCAGACAAAAATTGAGTATATTGGATAATATGAAGTATGTTTGGAGGAGTAAAGGTTAGGCTTTCAAACCTAAGAACTGTTTCATCTGTCAAGCATGGTAGCATAGCTCTGGGGCTGCTGGTGGTACTGGTACATTGCACATGGATGGAACGATGAAGGACCACTACCTCCAAATTCTTCAACTTCACCTCAAATCAGCAGCTAGAAATTTTGGAAACAGTTGGTGTGTTCCAAAAGGACGCACTGATCAACTGGTTTAAAAATTGATAAAGCAAGCTAACATTAAGCTTGGCCTCCCCAAAAACCACCCTCAAGCCTACTGAAAGATTTGTGGACTATGTTTAAAAGCAGGGTCTGTGCCAGGAAACCAACCAATTTAAATCAACTCTACCAGTTCCTGGCAAGAAGAACAGTCAAATATCAATCCAGAATTATGCCAGAAGCTTGTTAATGGGTTTCAAAAGCATCTTGTTGAGGTGCAACTTGCTAAGGGACATTTGACCAAGTATTTGTGGGGCTGTCTGTATATATTTGAGCCTGTATGTATACTTTTTGACCTGGTGTGGATTAGCGAAAGTCCAAAATGAATTCAAATGTATGCACCTAAATGTTGTCTGTTAAAGTCGGTATGCTGTACAATCATTCCACCCTTGAAAAAGAACAGTTCAAAGAAATCATTAGAAGCCTAAAATTACTGTGACCTCATCTGTATGTGTGCTGGCAGGAAGGCTGATAAATATTCTCATTAAGACATTCAATTATCATCAAACAGCTCTTTAGACAGCATGGTTTTCTGTATGGTTGCAAAGTGATCTGCTAATTGTGCAAATGTCTTGGTCCTCAGTCACAGATGTTTGGATGGCATGTGACTCTGGTTGAAAGGCATGGGAAAACTATGCATGAAAACATTTTTGACATTCATTATCATCCACTCTTAGTGTTTAGATGGCTTGATCTAAGCTAAGAATTATCTAAGGATAGAAAGACAACATCTGTCAACCAGGTTCTTGGTTATTTTTCTTTGTTCTTTTTTTAAGGAAGCATCTTTTTATCTTTCTTTTTTCCTTCTTAACCTGCACTTTGACACGAGTGTGCTAAATATCTTCTCACGGGACCTCTGGTACTTTCCTTGGTGCATTTATACAGCACTTTAAGTCTCATAAACCACCCAGATCTCTAGAAGCGACATCCACCCACAAATCCACACAGTACCTTGAACTGTGACATACACATTCACCAGCTGGAGGCATTTGGTGTCATTTTGACGTTTTGAAAAAGTGTACAGTTGAGTTGACTTACCTAGGCTGTCCTGTAAAATTGCTTGCAATGCTTTTACCAGCCTGTTAGCTGTAACACATTTTCACTGAAGGGTGACATTTTACTTAAAGTGAAGTTGTGGGTCAGCGTTATGGGTCAGTGGCAGGAGTCTGCTATATGTTACAACACCACTCAATTCGGCAGCAAGTGCAAAGTCTGGCCACTTTTCTCCAGGGCACACAAACATATCCACACTGTCAACACACTGGCAGTTGGTCCAAATGCAGTGGGGAAGGGGGGTAAATGGATTGGACTCCTCCAGGCCTTTTATAGCCTTGTGCCCACGCGCCAGTGCCCACCCACTGATGAAGTGTCAGAGCAGGCAGCATCACACGCCATGGCCCGTCAGAGAGTGAGATTAAGTCCGCTGACCAGACTGTTCGTGCTTTGGCAGCCTGTGGCAGGCCGCCTGGGCACAGAGCGGGGAGTTGAAGACCTTAATTGGACAATGTGTATGTGGTGGTAAGAAGGGTTGTGCTAACTGGCTGGCTATCCTGCAGTTGGCCTCCTTTAGGCCCCATTTGGTTTTCATCAGAGCACTTTAAGCAAGAGAAATGGGCTTCATTCTAGAGGTTCTCAGCACTTAGCCACATGTTCAGCTTTTAAACAAAGCCTGAATGAAACCGTCAAGTCTCCTCCTCAGTTCAGTGAATGGTGTACAGTGACCAGTCACAATCATTTGTGTGTGAGCTGGTGTGTGTTTGCTTCTTCTACTAAAAACTTCTAAAAGCAAAGTCTGCTTCCCACATCCACTATTGTTGAAGTGATTTAAAGTTCCTTGCAGATTAAGATTACATTGTTACAAAGAAATAACTGAATAAATGTCATTATTATTATAAAGCTACTGATCTAGTTTTCAACCGTATCCAAACTGCATTATGAAGCAACAGTCTTAACAGTCATAGCATAGCCATGAGCTCCTGTTAGTTTAATTATCAAGACTGTGGAGACTGGTACATATGGCTGTGGTCCAACCATTATCACATTATTATTCCCTTACTCTGTGACCGTGGCAACAAAGTAGAGTTTTCAAAGTGTAGTTTTTTTTTTGTGTGTGATTAAAAACTGACTAAAGTCTGTATGTGTTCATTTAGATGCACTGGTAAGTTTTGCTAATAAGAATCTGCCAATGGATTTGAGCCAGCTGACAAAAACTCTGTGTCCCCTGCCAGAGACAAACTGACAGATCTGCGCACGGCAATTTCTGTTTCGACTGTTTGTTTGGAGGCAAAGAGCCAATAAAGGGGTGCAGGAAGGAACTGCAGCACCGCAAATCACCATTTCCTCCTCAGTTTGATTTACTTCCGCTGCTTCAGTCTATAAAATAAATAAATAAAGCCCATGTTGCTCTGTAAAGCATTTTTAAGTTAATTAAGCCTGATAACCACATCTTGATACCACTAACTGGACTGCACAATACTTTTACACAGAAGTGAGTGCCGAGTCTGTGTAAAGGAAATGTGTCATTAGGGATTTTTGACAATAGTTAGCCACAGCAGTGTTTGGGATATTATAGCTGCTACTCTGCAGCTAAATCACAATTCCCCACTGCAAGATTACTTTGACTAAATTGCTTCTCCACTGCTGCTGTTCCACTGCTACCCAAATTGAGGGTTCAGGCAACAATTTCATGATGTCCAAAATTGTTTTCTTATGACTAATTACTGGCCTCCACAGGCCAGTTTAAAGGATTTATTGTGATTTTTGGGTACATAAGAAAGTAAATTGCTTCTGTGAGACTGGATGGACCAATGGACACAGATAAGGAAGATCATGTGTTTTGCTTTATGTAAGCTTAAATACAGCAGTAGTACCTGGGCCTCACTCAAATTAAAATGCTTTTACGTCATTTCTGTTGACTGCAACAGCTCTGTTCCTGTGCTTGGTGAGGTTCCTTGTGGTGGTTCATTTGGGAAATCAAAGCCCTGCATTAATTTCCCTGCTTAATCTGAACTTTCTGCTGCTTTAACCTTGAAGATCCAAAATGCCTCGTGCTTGGCTACAATACAAAGGCTTATGCCATATTGCTATCAGGTGATGATTGGTGCTTGCATGTGCCTGGTCTTCTAGTACTAATTATGCACCCAGAAAGAACCCGATTAATCTTCAGAGATGGAGACTGATGAGTGAAAAGCATTTTCCGCCAGTTGCCGGGGCAACAGAAATCTGATAGCTGACAGTAAGTCTTAGGCTGTCAACAGCTGCATATTAACAACACAGCCAACACTCACAAAGAAATATTAAGCATCCAGATGGTTGAGTGAAACAATGGATGTAATGGTACACTAATTTGGCTCCACTTCACAACATACAGTAAAAACATCCATCGATCCATTTTCTGTTAATTATACAATTCAGGGTTTGGGGAGGGGGGGGGGCAATCCCAGCTGCCATAGGGCGACAGGCAGGGTACACACCCTGGACAGGGAGACAGACAACCAGTCACACCCATGTGAAACTGAGAATTAATCTGATTAATCTACCCTCATTAACTGCATGTCTTTGGACTGTGGGTGGAAGATCCCGTTCACACAATGGGATAACATGCAAACTCCACACAGATATGCCCCAGGACCTTCTTGCTGTGAGACAGCAGTGCTAACTACTGCTGGCCCACATTAAAAATAATGCTGAATTAAAGAAATAACACAGCAGATGAAGGACATAAGACTTCTCCAATCTGAATCACTACATGACAATCAAAAGCTTTAGTTTATGTGCTTTGCACAGGACTAGAACACAAGAACATTTAAGCACGCTCCACTCCAAAGCTTCTCCCAATGGCCCAGTTACAGAAGCTTCCAGTCAAATCTACACCTGTTCCACCTTTTTGCACGACGGCAAAAGCAGCTGAGTATTTAGTCGATGCTTATCTCCAATCACTGAATACTGCCAAATATAACAGCTCAGTGATCAAATGTAACAGAAGCAAATAGAAAGTAATTTGAAAGTCTGGCTGAAAACAGATTTTATGGTTTCCAAACCTGACAGAAATGACCCTGTGAAAGTGAAAGTTCTTCCAGTTTCTAGGAGCTTATTTATGTATTCCAGGTCTTTCTCATACACATCATTATGTTGTATTCATTTGTCTATAGTTGTATCTCCATCTATTTAGGCCAGCTTATTAATTCCTGTCTGATTTCTCTGCTGTTTATACTTGTTAGACTGTGACTATATATATACTGTGTTTTTATTATTATTATTATTACTATCTCATATTGTCCTTTGTTGCTGTTTAGTTTAAGAATCTTTGGCATCTTTTATGCAGTTTTACACTGACGGCTCTTAGGGATGGGTATCAAGGAAGCCTGATGTTAGACTGGTCCAGGGCTAAATTATTATAGACTCTGTCTCACACAGGTGGAAACACAAACCATACCAGCAAAAGTTTTTTTTCCACTTGCCTAGCTTGTAGTTCATCTGTCATAGCTCTAAGTATGTCATGCTAGCAGCTAATAATAGCAAATAATCGAAATTATCTAAAATATGATGGTAGGTTATTAATTTAAAATAACTGCGCAAATGGACAGTTATGGGTGCGTGCATTCAGTCTGAGATGGTCAAAATGCCAGGTGACCTGTACCTAGACTCTACCTCTCGAGCCACAGCCACACCAACCTAATAATAATAAGAGCTTTTAGTCCTGGACAGTCACGTCATTTGTGAGTCTCCAGAAATTGAGATACAGTGTGTGTGCTGTTTCACTCTGAGAAAATCATATAATCACCAGGAGAGCACGCTTAAGCTTTCAGCAGCATCCATCAAACACAGTGGAAACACTGAGAAGAGCCTAAGTGTAAACACACTTGCCGGACCACCCCATGCTGCCATCACCCTCCATCTCCCTTCACTCTCTTTCATACACACACACACACACACACACACACACACACACACACATTAGACTGACACTGTTATGGTTGTTTCACATCTACAGTAGAAAAGCGTTGGGTTTTTCAGTCACAAATGTTCCACCACAGGCCAGATAGGAATTCTATAATCATCATCAATAAAATGTGGATTTTGTTTAAATCTGTTGTCCCAGACATTTAATCTCTGGGACAATATTTAATATTTAGAACAAACATGTTCTTGCTGAACTCAATGAAACCAACAGGCATCCTTTTGCCTTTACAAATCCTGTGGAACAAAGCTATAGCAGGCACGGCGTGGGGGGCTCACCAGCTGCTTGGACTCGATGCGAGTCAACAGGATGTATAGCCGACACGTGTGTCAGAGGAGAGGAACTTCCATAGCCAACACTGTCTTGTCACGCACATACAGAGTCATAGGTACACCCTTCCTGCTCATTCGGATTTCATGGTAGACTTAAATCTCCGTCAGTCAGTGTACCAATTAGATGACTGTCCTCACTCACTTCTCCCCCTCCTCAGCACATCATAAATCAAAACAGAGCAGACGCCTGCCAGCTGTTTTTCTTAGAAACTTATGTAAGGACTGTGTGTAGTTTACAAGAACGTGAGCATAAACTGTTTAGTGCAGCGCTGCAGGCTGTTCAAAGGTATCTTTAACAAGCTACTGCAGTTAAACAGACATCAAACACACTGAGATATTAGTACACTGAAGTACAGTGAATATAATCTGGTACTGTGTACTTTTTTGGTGTGCACTTTTGTAACCTTTCATGACACATTTCTGTACATTATACATATGAGAGCCCATAGATACACTTGCACAGTATCATGTTCACATCTGGGTATGCTGGATGCCACGCTGGTTTCCAGGGGCACATCTGAAGCTTTTTACTCTCCGTTAATCAGACGGCGCTCTCAGTCACCATAAAAACAGCCGTTATGAGCCTCAGTGCTAATGAGGCCGAGTCAAAGCAGCCCCAGGCCAGCTACAGACGACACCAATGTGTGTTTATCAGATGAGCAAACAACAAGCTTTTCCTATTTACAGCCCAGGGGATGGAGGTCAAGAGCTTTGTGTGTGCTTCAGAACAATGTTGAAAGTAATGAAGCTTAAGCTAGTTACTAAGGGATACGGAACACTTGTCTGTTGTTTGGAAAAGCACTTATGAGCTTCAAGCTTCCTTTATTGATATTTTAAAGGTGTTGACTGTAGTGATATTTTAATGAACATATCTTGAAACAAGGTCATCAGAAGAAAGGTATCAGGTGTGCACAGGGAATTTATGTGCACTTTACCCAAATTAACATAATGCAAAGGGTTAAACGGGATACAAAAGAGTCTGAGAGTGCTGTTGAAGTGGGCTCCCTGCTGCTAATTCAGACTCACAATTTCAGGCTTGAGTTTGTGTTTATCTTGTCTCCTTAAAATGCCAAATGCCTCTGTTGTACAGAAACCTGGAGGCTTGCTTAAAGGAAAATCTTTATCTGCTGGTATCGAGGGCGTGATGGCTGGAAATCTGGCACAAGCACAGACGATATAAAAGAAGGACGTGACCAACGTGATATCACTGACGGTTTGGACTCATCATTGTGAAGCCTAAAGTAAATGTTTTGGTCAGCGCCATGTTGGGTGGAGTGTAACAGGTAATGCTGGCCAGCTTGGTTGGCAAGCTGCATTTATAAACTGTACAGTTGTGATACACAGACACGCACATTGGCTACTAATGCCTAGCAGACTCTGATTGGCTCCCCCTGCCTGTCCTCCTAACTCAGTTATCCAGAACTGTTATGGAAGGTTGTACCAGGCTGTTTGTAGTGATTGATGCACAACTGTATGTCGTCATAGATTATGAGATGTTTTCAAGGAGATCAGGTTAAGGATGCTTTATAGCAGTTATAGCAGTTATAGGCCACTGTAAACATCCCACTACGTAGACTCAGGACAGTCTCAACTTTAACCTCAGCTTTATTTGCTGGAAAACACAAAATAACCAGCAGCAGACTAGAAAACTCACTTAACAGGAACACAGACTGACGGAAGAACACGTAGCAGGCAGGAAGCCAATGACGAGGACCTGACAATGAACAGAGGAAAACTCGGGGCTTAGATGCAAGCACGGGATGATGAGAGGATCAGGGACAGGTAGAGACACAACTGGGAGTAATTAACCAAGACAAGAGGAAGCAAAACTGGAAATGAAGTACACCAGATGAGGGACTAGCAAAGTAAAACAGGAAGCAGGTAAACACAGAGACAAGAACGAAGACTTTACACAAGAGGAATCCCTTTATGCAAAATGGAAAAGTAACCATCAGCTGAAAAGTGTTTCATTATCCTGCTTGTATCACTTTGGGGTTGTATTTGGCCCTGTGTTACACTAAAGCAGTGGAGGAAGGTGCCACATTGTTTCTGTGTGAGTTGACTTTCCTCCGGCCTTTTGATTGCATATGCACACAACAGGCAGCAACTTGATTAGTTGTTAGCATCTGTTGCCCTTTCTCATTATATTTAGGAAAAAATCTTTTGTTAGTCGCCACCTATTGTAATTCTGGTTACTGCAGCTTGAATGCAGCATGGCTGAAGCTGGTTATTCTTTTGGAACTTTATTGTTGTTCATAAATCTGTGTGCTGGTGCCATCTATCAGGCAGCACCTTTCTCCATCATTCCAGCATAATCCAGAATTTAGAGCAAGTCTCCATCCCCTTAGCTGCCTTACGTCTTAGTCATTCAGCACTTTATCATCTCCAACTGTGAAATCCAAGATTCACAGAGGACACAAGTCTTTCACAAGAGGGGAAACATCAAGATGCGGGGTGGATGTGGGGAAGACCATAATGAATCTGAAGGGAAATGAATCTGATAGTCATCATTGGGATTGATTTACAGCAACCTCGCCACAAGGAATGAAAACCTTTACTAAAGGGAAGTGAGGGATGTTTTCTACAATAGGGACGACAAAGTGGATGTTTTTTTTTGATAAAAGGGGGGTGGGTGGAGGTCATTGGGGGATTGTAGTGTTTGTATTTGACAGGAGCACTTGTGATAATGTGAAAGTGCTCCCTTTGAAGGGATAACATATTGTTCAAAAATGTCACAAAAAAATCTTTTTATATGGTAAATTTTCTCTTCATAGTCGAACTCAAACTTTTACAGCAGTTATGGGCCACTGTAAACATCCCACTACGTAAAAGAAGTCACGTTAAAGTGATGTATTGTTACCGCCTCCTCCCTCAGTTTCTGTGTGTGTCACGGCATAAGAATGATGTTTTGCTTTCACTCCTACAAGACAATGAGAAGGAAATCAAAACTCCTTTGGCATTCCAGAACATTCTTGCCATAAATCTGAATCCAAACTCTGACCTCAGAAAGTGTGTGTTACAGGACCAGCGCAGTCCCTTCAGTAACATTAGCGAGGGGACTTTGATATCGTTGCATCAGAGGAAGATGAAGCAACAGGGGGAACTACCCAACGGAGCGAGATAGTGATCCTGAATGAATGCAAGCGAAAGCATTCGGCTTATTGACTGAGCGGATGCATTCATGTCAAAGCATTTTCAACATTAACAGGAGAAAGTACGTTTATCTGCTGAAAGTCAAAAGTTGAGTACTAAATGAGAAAATAGGAAATAAGTGAAAGTGAGAAAAAGAAAAGTAGAAGCCACGCTGGACCTTGAACTGGAAGACTGGAGGAACAGGAAGAACCAGAATTGTCTCGACCGGAGCACTGGGGAAGTCCGGCTTCTCCACATGATTCCTTTCACAGTAGTATTCATTGTAGCTGAGCTGTTAGCCCACCACATGGCAACAGCATGACCGAGAGAGGAATTTAGGAAGCCTTAATTACTTTTAATTAATCAAACCTACACTTAATGTCTTGTTTATAACTGCAGTCGTGGAACAGGGCATTTTTCAAATTCCACCATCCCTCAAACATGCCTCAGTCACTGCCCCAAACCTAAAAGGCTGAAAAGGCTTTAAGTTTTAACCGTGAGCTGCTGAGGACGCACACAAGAACCGGGCAATGCTGCTCAGCAAGCAGCAACGTTTGAAATACTTCTAACTATGTAGTTTTTATTGTCTGTGTATTTTTTTTTCCTATACTTCTAATGCTGTGTGTTTCTGTGTTTGTTAACACATTTGCTTGGCAACCAAAAGGTTGCTGGTTTGATTCCAGTGAGATGAAACATGGAAAACATCATGTGTTGTTTGAGTTGAGCTGCTTTTGTATTTGGTCGGATGCAAGTGTTAAAAAAATGGCCTGAGCAAAGCGAGTGTGTTAACTAAATCATTTGTGAATTTAAGTTGTGCTTTTCTCTGCTTGGAGAAACTATAGAGGAGGGAAAATGTGAAGGTCTTTGCCATCCAGTGGCCAAAAGAGTGCTTTTCCAATCTAAAGTACAATAAATACATTTTTAAGATACTTAATTACATTCCAAGAGGAAGAAAATTCATACTTGTATCTTAGAGCTGTAGTTGCAGATGATTCATTTTCACTCAGTGAAATTAGAAGCATTATTAATCAAAGTGGTGTTAATAAGTATGTTTATTTTGAGTACTTAGATTTAGTGTGGATAATTACGTTAGTAAACTTTTTAACAAATATTTATGCTAATGAAGCTCATAAATTTGGATTCATAGTGTAGTTGACATTTGTTTGGCACACAGTCCCAAAGCCACTTTGTTACTTTGTTTACATCTGGATTTCATATTAAAATCTGATTGAAACCATTTGATCCAGGCAGCAATTCACGGCAGAATTTGAAGGTTTGTGGGAAATGAGTTTTCCAACGATGCTCGATTGTTTGTAGTTGAATGCGTTTTGCTCAGATGGTTGACTGCAGAGGAGCCAAAGGTTGACTGAGGAGCCGGAATCTATCTGTGGATGTTGAAGCAGTGGGGGGGGGGGGGGGGAAAGGAAGTGGG